>JAAGNO010029051.1:0-35020 GCA_033439905.1 Ceryle rudis
GGCAAGAGAGAGCAGCCCTGCAGAAAAGGACTTGGGGGTGCTGGCAGACGAGAAGCTGGACATGAGCAGCCAGTGTGTGCTTGCAGCCCAGAAGGCCAGTCGCATCCTGGGCTGCATCAAGAGAAGTGTGGCCAGCAGATGGAGGGGATTCTGCCGCTCTACTCTGCTCTTGTCAGACCTCACCTGGAATACTGCGTCCAGCTCTGGAGCCCTCAGCACAGAAAGAACATGGACCTGATGGAGCGGGTCCAGAGGAGGGCCACGAAGATGATCAGGAGGCTGGAGCACCTCTCCTACAAGGACAGGCTGAGGGAGCTGGGGTTGTTCAGCCCTGAGAAGAGAAGGCTCCGGGGAGACCTAACAGCAACCTTCCTTCCTGAAAGGAGCTGACAAAAAGCCTGGAGAGGGCCTGTTTACAAAGGCCTGGAGTGAAAGGATGAGGGGCAATGGGTTTAAATTAGAAAGGAGGGGATTTAGATCAGAAATAAGGAGGAAGTTCTTTCCCACGAGAGTGGTGGAGCACTGGAACAGGGTGCCCAGGGAGGTGGTTGAGGCCCCATCCCTGGAGACATTCAAGGTGGGGCTTGACGAGATTCTGAGCAACCTGCTCTAGTTGAGGATGTCATTAGATGACCTCTGGAGGCCCCTTCCAACCTAGACATTTCTATGATGCTATGAATTCTAACAGTTCTTGACTGAATCTTCTCATGAAAATTTCTATCGACGAAACCTTATCAGTGTTGCTGTTTTAAACAGCATCTAAAGGGACCAAAGGAGGCCTTTTACATGAACTTTTGTTGCCACCATCTCAAGATCTAATCCCACACTCAGTGAATTCAGTCACTCTTTTGAACTTGCTTTTAAAACAATTAACATGCTTTTTCAAGAATTAACTAAAAAAAAGTACACATTCATTTTTCCTACCTATGGGTAAAAATGGGTTAAAAAAAAAAAAGTGTCATCAAACATCATTATCTAGTTCATATGTCCATAACTATGCAAATGTAAATTTATCATTTGACTTCCCATGGGACTGTATAGCATAAGGACTGAGCAACACAGTTTTAAAGGTTGTTTAAAATTCTGTTCTGACTTACAATGATCCCCCAGAAAAGCTGGCAGAAGGCATCATATTTTATTTGCAAGATATTTCTCCTCATACGTACTGTAGGCTCCATAGGAAAAAAAAAAAACCAAAACAGTATAAATATATAGCAACAACATGACATCCTCAACAGCAACCAATGCTTTGAAAGAAAAATCATCCTATGGAAACATAACTTCTTTTAGGGAAAACTTTAGATGAAAAAAAAAAAAAGGTAAAAAAAAAAAAATCTTCTCAATTTTTCTCTTGCATATAAATGATTTAGCCAAAAGTTTTACCCTAGTGGGGCAAAATGAATGGTTTACATTAGTTGAACTTTGGAGTCTCTCAAGACTTAAACCACAAATGTGTCCACACTGAGGTAACATTTTCCCATAATCACAGAATGCTCTGGGTCAGAAGGGATACCCCCCTGCAGTAAGCATCTTTAAGCATTTTTAAACATCTTTAAACATCTACATCAGGTTGCTCAGAGCCTCACCCACAGCATCACAGAATGGTAGGGGTTGGAAGGGACATCTGGATATCATATAGTCCAACTCCCCTACTAAAGCATGTTCACAAAAAGCAGGTTTCCCAGGACCACATCCAGGTGGGTTTTGTATGTGTCCAGACAAGGAGACTCCAAAACCTCTCTGGGCACCCCATCCAAGCTGATCTTGAAGTTCCAGGGATGACACTTCTGTGACCTCTCTAGGCAACCTGTTCCAGCATTTTAGCACCCTCATCATGAAAAATATCTTCCTTATATCTAGCATAGATCTACCCTGGTTTAGTTTAAAACCATTACCCCTTGTCCTGCCACAGCAGGCCCTGCCAAAAGGACTGTTCCCATCTTTCATATAGGACCCCTTTAAGTATTGAACGGCTGCAGTAAGGTCTTCCAGTCCAAAATTAGGACGTGGAACTGGAGCGTACAATCTCAAATACAACAGAAATTTGCTCAAGTCTCCAGATTCTCCCTTTACTGTAGTATATGTTATCCTTGTTCTGCAGTAACTTTTGTGATCTCTGCACTGTGGAGTCAAAGGAAGAAAAATAATTGTCAACAGGGTAGAGAAAAACTAAATCATACAAATCTCTCCCAATATAGTCACATTTATAGTTTCCAAAAGAAAAAAAAAGCTTCATAAAATAATGTGAGCATTATAAATAATAACTGGACAAGAGCAGCTAACCTCACGAGAAATATCACTGCTGCTTTCAGTGTGCATTCCAGTGTCCCATGTCCTGGAGATGTTAAAAATACAAATTCGTTCAAAAGATGCTAAGAGACAACTGCATCTCAAATGGCAGTTTAGAAAGAAAGGACACTCAAGTTTACAAATTTTACAATATCACACTATACACAAGCACATTTCCTCCAGATACCAGGTGTAATTAGCAAAGACACATAAACAGGAATAGCAGGTGGCATTAAAGAAAGTTTAAGTGACATGTTCGGGGCGGGGGGGACACACGACAACAACAAACCCCACAGAAAAAAACAAGCCGCATTTTCTTACTGCCAAGTATTACTGGTTTATATTTTACATTCTGTATTCCATTTAAAAATCCATTTTTAAATTTCTGTGTATGGACCACAATACAGAAAAAAAAATCGATATTGTTCAAAAATACCGAATAATACAGTAATAACAACTGAAGTACACATCAAACCACTTATTGTTCTTGGCTGGTCTTTTGTTTCTGCAAAGGTCTAAAGTGAAGAGGAAAAGCAGCCTTAATAGTATTTGCAATACGAAGACACTGAAGTATCAAGCAATGTGTAAAATGCTTTTTTAGCACAGCACTGTCTATTTTATCTTCTCATAACAAGTCCTGACAAAGAGCTTCTTGACAGCATTGCAGCATACCTGTTATTTCCAGACTAAATACTTTGGTTTACACTAACGACAGGCTTAAGCTGAATGACACCAACTTATTTCAGTCAGTTGCCGTCTTATCCCAGCCACCCTTTTTTTTTTTTGCCTTTCCCAAGCAAATGTGTTTACCATCTTCTGCATCTGCCATTTCTTTCATTTTTCCATTCCTCCGAGCACTTTGTGATTCAGAACCAAATCTCTAGTAAGCATCCTCAGAAAATTGTTAAAGCCACTACACTATTGCACACCAAAACTTAGTAATTTTTTTTCTTTTTTTAAACCCTCATCTAGTGTAACAAAGATGTCCTTCAAATCCTGTGCTATTGTCTGTTGGAAATGAGTAATGAGCAGCGGGATCAAGGACGAGTAAGAATATAGTGTTATGAAGAAACAAAACAAAATTATCTAGCAGCTTAACATTGGACCTGTGATGACGCTAATGAGGAACACCACAAACATACATCTCTTGAAGCAGAGTGAAAGAATCCTCTGTATGCATGAGAAGAGCAGAGCTTAAAAGAAATTTAGACAAAATGTTTATGTACAGGACTTCAGATTTATGCAGAGATTAAATCCATTACTTAAGAACACTCAACCACTGCTTCCTCACAGGAGGCCTGTTATTGAGATATAGTTGATGGGTCTCTGCTGTGGAAACAGGTGACTACAGTACTCAGGTCAAAGAAGTTAACACCAAGACACAACCAGGAGGAACTGAGCACCACTATCTATTTATCAACACATATAGTGATTAAATGCCAACTTCTATTCTTCCAGCTTTGCTTAATAAATAAATAAATAAATATAAATAAATAAATAACACCACACACACACAAGAAAAAAAAACAACCCACAAGAAAACCCACTGCACTGGGACCTTTAAAGGGAAAATATTTAAGAAACATTTCCCCAGAGAGGTTGTGGAGTCTCCTTCTCTGGAGATTTTCAAAACCCACCTGGACACGTTCCTGTGTGACCTGTGCTGGATTCTATGGTCCTGCTCTGGCAGAGGGTTGGACTCGAAGATCTCCACGGTCCCTTCCAACCCCTGACACTCTGTGATACTATGTCTCTGTTTCCCGAGGGATATATCATCAAGGACTCCTTGGTCAGAGCCATGTTCTGAGAAGAGGTCCAAAGCAGCATAAGCAGGAACACTCATTCACTGGGGTCAAGGAAAAGATTCCCAATGACTTCAGCAGGCACCAAGGTGGGTTCTCTGTGACCACAATATTGTACAGAGCTGATAGCTTGATCAGCCTTTTTTTATTTGTTTGAGTTTTTTTAAACTGAGGTTATTCATAGCTTTAAAAAAACCCATGGTCTTCCAGACATAGAGCTAAGAAAGCAAAGACAAGACACACAGCCCAGTGAAGTGAAATACAGCTTTGCAGGCCAACGCATTCTTGTGTTACCATGTCTTCCAAAGAAAGAATGAACTCCAATTTCACACGCACATGTGAACTACTATGTGAATGACCGCATAAATCAAATGTTTCAATAGTCCGAGGTTTGTCATAAATACAGTAGTCAAGTATCCACAATTTGGAGCATTTTATCATTAGCAGGAGAGATACTGCAGGCACTGTTACAGTGAGCAACATTGAAATTATCATGCCTGTTCCTTCCAGAAGAAAGTAAAATGATTAATTTAAAACACCAAACAAACAAACAACCCACCCACTAAATTTGCCCTTGTAACAAGCCTGAAATTATGTTGAGACACCTGGTGTAACTTTAAAATGACCAAAAAAACAAAGCTTCAAACCAAGGCACTCATTCCATGTTTTATTCTGCGACAGTGACAAGGATGCTGTTGGTTCACTAGAAGTTACTGAGACAGTGAGGTGAAGCCAGGTGTCCTTGAGACTGCTTCTGGCCTGCCTTATTGAAACCCTTCACGGGAGGGCTATTAGGAGCTAGAACAGGGTACAAAAGTACTATCTCAAAAAGAAAAAAAAAAAAAAAAAAAAAACCCCACATTATTCTCTCTTTCGTGCTTTGCAGATTTTATGTCACAGACATTAACTATAAATCTATACTTTACAAGGTATCTCATTAAGCCTGAAATTTAACGTGGTCCATCGTGATGATTATCTGATGATGGAGCAGGCGTTCTGAAGCCATTAGGATGATTCTGATGCTGTAAAGAGATCCTTATGTATGGAATGCAACCATAACCACTAAACAGAGTGAAAGAACTGCTTTTTGTGGCCATTGGCGAAAGAATTGGCTTTATGAATACATGACACAGACCTGCAACTCCTTCTTGCTTGCCATGGCTCATGAGACTACTTGTGTCAGAGCAGACACAGGCAGAGCTACAGGATTTGGCTAGGTAAATGGTGAAACTGCTGCTTTGTGGCCAGAGGAATCTTAACACAAGCAGAACAGCAGACAAAGGGGAAAAAAAAAGTACTCTCTTACTTCCTGGGAAAGAGTTCTCTCTACATTTTCCACATCAAATCGGTATTGGATCTAAATCCCAAGTAATAGAGTACATAATACGACAACAGCACTTTACTGAAAGCTGAGATTAATGCAGACATATAAAAATTTAAAACCAGTTCAAAATACTCTTAACAAACCTTTCACTACTTCAGTGGATTTTGCAGTGGTTTTTGTTTTCTTTTTTTTTTTTTTTCCTTTCTTTTAAATAAAAAGCAGTAAAGCTTCTCATGTTAGCTTTTGGGAAAAGCGTTTATGGGATTCAGTGTTTGCAGTCCAGTGTGAAGTTTTGAATAGAGCCATGTTAAGCTGATAAATGTGTGACTAATTCACAGATTATTTAAATAGCATGCACGGTGTTACACGGACACTGCTCAGATTTCTAGTGCTAAGGATCTGTCCATGTTCTTTCAGTAAATTCCTGCTTTTACAGGGATAGAGATTAATATTTTGTAACCAATCTGGAATGGAACGGTTTACAATATTTAATTTCAAAAGCATTACTAGTTTTGTGTGTGCTTAAATATTTACAGGGTTAAATCTTCAACCATATGCATAAATGTAATGTCTCCCCAAATTTGTAGGACATTACATATCACCTGTTACTTCATCACATTTATTTCTGGAAGCTTTGCTTGGTTCTATCCATGATCAAAGGTTTTCCTTCAAAGCCATCAGCTAGGCCCCAAGTTTTGCTGTTACAGCATTTTCAATAAAAATATTTTATAGGTATACATGCTTTTATTTTTTTAATACACATACTCAAACAGAATCACTGAATGTCTTTGGTTGGAAGAGACCTTCAAGGTTGTCTGGTTCAACCTGTGACCCAAAGCTGCAAGCTCACCGCTAGACCGTCCCCCTGAGTACCAGGTCCACACGCCCTTTAAACGCCTCAAGGGATAGCGACTCCACCGCTGCCCTGGGCAGACCATCCCAATGGTTGAGAACCCTTTCAGTGAAGAAATGTTTCCTCATATCCAGCCTACACCTCCTCTGGCACAGCTTGAAGCCGTTCCCTCTGGTCCCATCACATGTCACGGGGAGAAGAGGCTGTCCCCCTCCTCGCCCCAACCTCCTCCAGGCTGAACAGCCCCAGCTCCGTCAGCCACTCCTCATAGGACTTGTGCCCTTCACCAGCCCTGTTGCCTTTTTCTCGACACAAATATGTATATACACACATAACCCCTTCCTGAGGAAGAAAAAATCCAGGCCTTCTTTTATTACACTTTTTTTTTTCCAAAACCAAAATACTGCTTCCTAAGAACAAACTGAAAATGGACTTTTATTTTTTTCAGGACACAGATGCTACAAAATGTCTCTTGCTTTATTTTCTATTGGGTGTCAGCTTCAAAGCAAATGCCTCTCTTTCTCTCTCATTGATGCACCTACAATCAAGAAAAGGCACCGTGCATAAAAGCAAAGCAGTGAGGTCTGCTAATCATAGAATGGTTTGGATTGGAAGGGACCTTAAAAATGATCTTGTTCCAACCCCCCCTGCCATAGGCAGGGACACCTCCCACTTGACCACATTGCTCAAAGTGCCATCCAACATGTTCTTGAACACATCCAGTGATGCAGCATCTACAGCTTTCCTGGGCAACCTGTGCCAGTATCTCATAAACCTCATGGTGAAGAACTTCTTCATAATTTCTAATCTAAATCTCCCCTCTTCCAGTTTGAGGCCATTACACCTTGTCCTATCACTACAAGTCTTTGTCAAAAGTCTTTCCCAATCTTTCTTGTAGGCCCCCTCAGGTACTGGCAGACCACAGTAAGGTCTCCTCAGAGCCTTCTCTTCTCCAGGCTGAACAATCCCAACTCTCTCAACCTGTCCTCACAGCAGAGGGGTTCTAGCCCTTGAATCATCTTCGTGGCCCTCCTCTGGACCCACTCCAACAGATCCATGTCCTTCTTGTGTCCTTCACTTGCTACCAGTTTCATGGACTTCCAGTATCTGCAGACCACTATCCTTGACTTTCCATTTGTCCAAGCTATTCTACATTGCAATGCCATCTGCACCGTTTTGGAATTTCCCATTATTTTCTACATTTATGAAGAACAGCTTTCAGAACATGTACAATTGCTTCTTCCACAATGAGGCAATTTTAAAAAATATAAACTTCACAGACAATAAAAATTTAGGAAGACAAAAATAGATTTTTTTAAGACCAGCTCATGGGCTGCAGAATATACACATTATAAGTTAAGCATGTTATTCATGAAAGCAACTGTTTCAAGTGAATGTGTGGGACAGAAATTTGTATTTCCACAAGTTTAAAATTTTACTTTTAAGCCAGGAAAGCTGTTGGGTCTCTAAATGGAACTCCATCAGCCACCGGTTACATGATCCTGGGGACTGTTCAACAAGCTTTAGCTGAAGAAATAATATGTAAAGTAAACTATCAACATTATTAAAGGGTAAACAGCAAAGATTGATGAAGCAATTTGCCAGATACCTTAGAAACATACTCCTCATGGGAAAATTTATGCTGCTGACTGATCTTGTATCCCATGTGTATCCCAGAATGTTTTACAAGTTACATATAATTTATTGCTCTCTTGCATACATCCTATCTGAGAGTTTCCAAGCAAGATCAGCCCTAAATGTAAAACCCAGCATTATTCAAGCAGTCTCCTCATATTGCTCGAGCAACCACTTTTATAGCCTGACAGGACCACCTGTGTGAGCTTAACTTTTCCTAATAAAACTAGCACTACAAAAAAAAATGCAGGAGAAGAAAGACAGAAAAGGTGGAAGTGGGACAGGACAGACACGGGAGGGAAGATGAGAGTCCTATGATTAATTTTGTAGATGGAAAAGCCAGAGTGCAATTTGAAATTAGCTCTAATTGTTCAGTGCTTTCTCACCAGCAAAGGATAGAGTTTCAGGACTCTGTTAATACCATAACGCCTAGTGACTTAGAAAAGGTAATAATCATGTCAACAAGAAGCACTAAACACAATAGTTCAGTGCATTCATCTTCCTTCGGAGAAAAGAAACGCATACCTAAGATGAGACCTTTTAAGATCTGCAAGCATTCTGAACTGTTTCTTCACCTACTGCCTAGATTTGTAGGGTAGACATGATCTTACAGAGTTCAGCACACTTAGAATCAGGGAATCATAGAATCATTAGGGTTGGAAAGGACCTCTAGGATCATCAAGTCCAAACTTCATCCCAACATCTCTAATGGATACATTAGACCATCACCTCAAGTGCTATGTCCACTCATTTTCTAAATGCCTCCAGGGATGATGACTCCACAACCTCCCTGAGCAGCCTGTTCCAGTGCTAGACTTGAGATATCTTCTAGATAAACAGATAGAGAAAATGATCACAGTTCACCAGTGTAGCAATGAAATGTTAATACAGATCCTATAAGCTCTTAGCCAGACATTAAATTGGGATTGACTCCACTGGCTGTGAACAATCCCACTACTTGTGTGAATCTGGATGCAGCAGAGAAGAGTCTGGGTCTGACTGAATATGCATGCCCAACAGGGTCTCTTTCCAGGTTTATTATAGAGAACAGAGGTTAAATGGAACAGTGCTTCACGTGCAGGGGACAACATTCACACTTCCCTCACGTTGACACAATATTTTAGCTCTGACAGCATGTCTTTGATGATAAACAATTTTACATCTCTTGTTAGCGCTCTAATTTAGAAGTTCTAAGTAGTGTTTATATTTATTACCTGTTGCACAGGTAAAATTCTCTAAGTTCAGTACTTTAGTACTAAAGTTTACTCACTTTAGTACTTTGCTTTGTTAATAAAGCATAAAGGATCAGTTGTAAAATAGACTTCTGGAAATCTCCCAATCAGTGGGACTTGGGTTACAGCTCACTTTAGGCTTTATTCAAACAAGAGGAAAAAAAAAAGGGAACTGGGGATAAGAGAAATAATAGCAAAATGAGGAATTCAAGAAGCTGGATTGAATGTCCCTGACTAGAGGACAGTTATTTTCTTACATATGCATTTATCAAGAGGAATAAGATGACCAAAAATGCAGCCCATCAACAGCAATACTTTCTATCTATTGCTACTATCTAATACATCTAATCAGATGATACTAATACATCTACCTGTTGATGCTGGGAATGAAAACTACCAAAATCTAAAATTAAATACAATAAACCCTACTGCATATTTTAACAAGCTACTTGAAGATGAAGATCTTGAAGCCATATTCCACAAATCTGCACTTTTTCTTTCCTCAGAACAGAGGGTTCTTTCTAAAGGTTAACATTCACTTACAGAGCAATATAAATTCAATGTGATTTTACCCAAAATAATTCTAGACAAGTGTGTGCATTTTGAGGGGATTGGGTTTTGGTTGTTATTTTTTGCTTAGTTGATTGTTGGTTGTTTTATAAAAAAAGAAGACAATTACCTATTTTTATAAGAACGATACAAAAAAAAACCCCAGAATTTCACAGTATGAAATTATAAAAGAAATGTTACCAAAAATAACAACTAAAAAAAATCATAAAAAAATTTTAAAATCCCACGGCCACTGTCATACCTAAATATTGGGCACATGGTTTCCAAGTGAATCTGGAAAGCTGCATTAGACTCCTGGAATGGGAATCCCATTTAAAATACCATTCAAGTGGGATTTAAACAACAACAACACAACCATACCCTCACCAGTTCAAATCAGTAGGTGTACCACAGAAAGACTTCAAGCAGACTAAAGAAAAGAAAACACTATGCTGGAGGAGGATGTACTTTTTTTGATGGAGTTTTTTTGGTGCTTTTTAGCTTTTTCTTTCACAGATCTCAGTGCCCCACGCAAAGCTGACATACTCAGATCTCTCAGTCAGTCTCCTTCTGAAGATCCTAAGATGCTCATTTTTTAAAAAACAAACAGAAAGGAAAAGAAACAGGCAATTCTGCTACTCCATTCCTTACGAAACAGCCTTGTAACTTAAACACCAAGACAACTTAAGCCTTAGTTCAATTTTTCTCAGGCAGAGATGTGTTCAAATTCATCAGATGACATACTCCTGGAGGGATCCTTAAATGCCATCCTACAGCTTTTGTGCAGGAATGTCAGACACGAGGTTTCAAATCCTTCAGAAAAAGGAAAAAAACCTGTGCCTCTCCCATCACGAGCTAAGCTTGAGGATAGAACAGCAGTTTCCTTTACTGCAAGCACCAGGCACGGACACTGTATTTTGTGGGGAGCATATTTATGTAAATGTGCACAGAGTCCAGTCTGATTCCCAGTTAAAGCCCGGCTGGAAAGTTTGGAAAGGAAGGTGACCTGCATTTGGAGATATCTCACATGATGACAAAGCATCACCTCAGCTTGCTTGTGTATTTCTGGATATACACAAGAGCCAAGCTTTTTTAGGCCGTCTGCAGCTATTAATAGCAAGAGCATCAAGAGATGTTAGCTCTTTCAAAGGGTTAGATTATATCTCAGCAGGCAAACATAGGGAAGTAATTTTAGAAATGGTGAAGATGATACTCAAAAATAACAATAAATACCTAGTCCAGAACCACAGAAGAAAAACTCTGGGAAACCTAGAGATTGAAGCAGCCTTTCCAACCAGGGTCAGGTGCCTTAAATACAACAAAACCTCACTTTTCTTCATGCCCATTCTGCTCCCTGTATGCACTTTAACAAAGAAGGACAAAGAAAATGCCTCCAACAATGATTTCAACTTGGAATTATGTCATTTCAAAAATATTCTTCTGGTTTATTACAATTTTAATAAATTAATAACCTTAGCCCCGAACTTGAGCTGTAACTGAGGATACTATTACAAATATAAAATTGGCAATCAAATCTATTTTAGTTGAGTCTCGCTTACTAATAACCAAACTCAATGTCACATTCCCTGCCCCATCAGTTTAAAAACAGTACTTCAAATTTCTTGTCCAAAAGCTTCAAAATTCTATTTTCATACTATTTTTTCTGTACCCAAATATGCCATAAAAGCCTGCCCGCACCACAAAACCCAAAACAATCACTATCTGCTGGGAATGCAAAAGAGGTTGACTCTAAACAGACAAACCGACAGGAGTTGTGAAAGCAAAGGATGCAACAGCTCCACAGTTCTGACCTGTAGAAGGACCCAGCTTCTCAGCAAACATGAATTCTTTTGTATGGGAGGCGAAATGGCAAATATTTCCTGTTATTAGGGAAGGTTTTGTATTACCTTCTCCTCACTCAAATGAGAGTTAGTGACTTCTGGTAACTAAACCACAATGACAATGAAAAGACTGTTAGCCTAACCTGAAGCTGTACTAAAAAGCGTATCACATTGCTGTTGGAGAGAACAGATATGGTCATCACAAAAATTGGATTAAACTTTTTTTGATGGTGCAAACATTTTCAGGACTCTGACAGCTAAGAATTATTCCTCTCCTAATTTCAGGTAAGAAAAAATAAACAACCAAATATGGAACATAAAAACTAGTGACCTCATGCTTTAGAGGTGAAGAGATCTGAAAATAAGGGCTGAACTTTAACCCTTTGGTGCCATCACAACCACAGCTCCCACAAATATCCCAGGTTTCCAAATATAGCTTATCAGCTTAAGTTGGAAAGAGCCACCAGAATTTTTAACAAGGCATAGAATCTCAGAAAGGTTTTGTCTTTGGAGCTTTTAATTGATGATTCCATAACTGCAGAGTTTTGTTTCTTTATTCTCTATGTACAACGTTTTCAGCTTCAGTGGTGATAGAGGATGCCATCTGCTTCATTATCATTCAAAACAAGAGGTGGCCTTTCAGTGACCAAACATACTTTTGTACAGTTCAGAGCAACAACTGATGCTACATGCAGACAGACCATAAAAAACCCCAACAACAACAAAACAACATCATCAACAACAAAAAACAACCAAACAAAAACAACCAACCAAAAAAACCCACAAACAACTGCAAAAACAACAGAGCTCTCCAGTTTAATAAGCAGTCTGCACAGGCAATCACATTCCAGTTAGTATTAAGCAAGCTCAATTTGTGATGTAGACAACCATGGGGGTATAATGCACATTTATTTCAGAACATCTTCTTGTAACAAACCTTTACTATTTAAACACCAGTAATCACTGGGTGAGAAGAAATAGATCTGAACCTACAAGATACTCAGTACTTTGACCCTGTCTAGTAAAGCATCTGAGCAGCAGCTGAAATTATAGCAGAGTCCCTCTGAGGAGCTTCCTGGTCAGGATAAAAGTGCTCACTTTATCTACCACAAGAGAACTACCTCCTGCCTAGTAAGTCATGGATGTGATTCTTGCCTAAAATATTTATTAGGTCCATGATACTGCGTATGGCTAACCAGGGAGAAATTTTAATATGTGATCACAATAGGACCTTTGAGAAGTCACCTAGGTGGTCCTCCTGCCCTCAGCAATGACCTCATTAACCAACATCAACTACAAAAACCACACGGAAGAGAAAATAGTTCACAAAATGGACTATCGATAACAATTGTAAAAGATCAGAAATAGAAAAACCAGCACAATAGCTAATTAATCTGATTTGAGGAGGCAGCAGAAGCAAAAACCAAAGGAAAAAAGAAAACAGCAAAATGATGGTTTGTAGAGTGAGACTTCACAGAAGACATATTTTAGTCTAACACCAATGAAATAGCAGCTTTAAGTCATAACTTTGCAGATGAGTTACTTGTAACTGCAGAAAATCACACACAGCGAGCCCTGTGAATCAAGAAATAATTAAACGTGTAAAGTGACAACAATTGAGTTCTAAGAATACGCTTGATCCCCTTAAAGACAAATTTTCTCTGTTTTAATCCTGTTCACTTATTTCACTCACGTAATAACTTTGCCTCGGGTTGAACAAAGTTCAGGATTACACTATAATTAACTTGTGGCACTGGGATTTCTAGGCGTACACAAAGTAATGAAGAACTAAGTTGAGAAAGTGCCCTAGAAAGTCTATTACAGCAGTGATTCTTACTTCTTTGGAACAGGAATTACTTTCTTAGATCATCCCAAGGCAAGATATAATAACATAACTGTTTTCTCACTCATAAAACACTGTGTGCATCATGACATAAGTACTGACAATACTTTCTAATAGCTAAAAAAAGCTATACCTCTTGTAGAGTATTTCAAGTGTTTCAAGTTGTCCAGCTTCAGATTATTTGCAGTCTTCAAAGCTCTGATGATCAGCAGTGACACACTAGGTGAAAAATTAAACCCCCCAGACATATTTGTACTGCTCTCTACAGTTTTCCCAAATCAGGGCACCACTTCACATGAAAGGCAGATAACAGATATTGTTATGATAAAGCTAAATTGCTCCATAAGTAAATTATTGCGTTTCCGCCTTCTATAGTACTCAGTTGTAACAGTACTTCTTAATAGCAGTGACATTTAAGTGTTCTGCATCCATTTTATAGAGTTGGAGATCAGTCAAATTGAATCATAAATTTCTTTGATAAGTGAAATAGACCTGAGGGTAGCTGCTATTTTTGAAATATTTTCACATGTCACTTTGGTGGGCTTTTATGGTTTGCTTTTTATTGTTGTTGTTTTTTGGGGGTTTTTCTAAGACACAAAATCAATTATTCTAAGAATACCGCTGCTAGAGTATGTTGATCCATTATGATCAACTGACACTGAATATCCAGAACTCTGTTCAGTTCTGGATATCCTAATAAGCCATTATCAACTGAATTTCTCTTGATAAACAGACATTTTGAAGCAAAGAAGCATAGTCATGAGAGCTTGATATAAGTGTTATTTTTAGAAGTAAAGCTGAATGAGGCAATTCAGCTTAGAAAGAACATAGACTTCAAAACCTGTTTGTTTCTCCTAAATTTCTACTGGAAAAGGGAGAGAAAAAAAATCCTTTTTTTTTTTTTCCTTTTATCCTCCATACTTCTTTATTTAAACTGAAGTTTATAAAGTATTATCTGTAAGTTTCTGAACTGCATACTTGGAAATGTGTGGTTCTCTGGGTAGCTTACAAAGGGAAACACCCCTTCCTGACCATAAAAGGTCTAAGTGCATGTTCTCAAGCGGAAAATGTGTGGGATCTTATTTACAAATGTATAAATACATGCCATTCCTTTGCGCTCACAGGCACGGCTGAAAGCGAGCCAGAAAAGGAAGTACTAGCAACTTGATCTGAGATTTCTATTACATTTCACAGTGCATGGTATCACTTCAGCTTTTATTTTCATAAAAGTCTAATTATTTTAGTGAATAAAGCCATATAATAATCTCCAAATAATGAAAAATACGAATTGTATTTACAAGCATTTTTCAGTTTGTGCACCAAATATTGATTTCTCTTCTTTCCTCCCCCAATTCCTTTAGCCCCTTCTAAGGCAGAGACAGGAGACTGGGGGAAGAGGCCCAGGTGATCAGTACTGGATCCAGCAGCAACCAAGAAATGTATTTCACAGCAAGAACCTTTTTGCTCTGAAAGGGTTTCCTGCAGATGAAAATCACTCGGGAGGAGCACTGTGTCACTAACACCATCCTCAGGGACACTGAGGATGCCCGTGGAGAACCAGGCTTGGACCACTACAGGCTTTACTTAACAGAGTCACTCAATACTACAGAAGACAAAAAGAAAAAAAATTCATCAGAGTATGCATTAGTCTGTTCACAACTGCAGAATCAATTCTTCCTCTCAGAATCCATGAAATGAAACAAACAAACCAACCAACCAAAACAAACACACAAACAGTAATCTCAAACACAAAACTGCTTACCAAATAACTTTCCAGGGTGAATTTAAAGCTGATTAGCTGACTTTCAATTGAATCATAAAAGTGCCATGTTGTTAACATTAACTCTAGAACTGGAGAATTTAAAAATACTACTAGAAAACAAGAAGCTGCTACTACCCAGTGCTTATCTTGTCACCTCTACCTGATGAGGTTAATGAAGATTATTGACTAAGTAGGTGTTATTCATTGTTTGCATAATAACCATAACTACAGCACCAAAGCCATCAAAAGTACACAAGTCCTCTCTTTAATACACTCTTCTAAGGATAAATATTTTTTATTTTGGTTGCGGTCAAAACCCACATTCCTAAATGCAGAATGGCATCCAAATGCTGACTCAAGAGAAACTGGAAAGATATAGTCAGGTGAAGCATCTAGTACTCTGAAGGATATGTTTTTCTTAGTCTAAAAATAACCAAGAAATACTAGAAAATATTCTCTTTAAAAAGGAGAAGGAAGGGAAAATCAGTCACTATCATACACAAGGTAGACAAAGGTATGTGAAATTTCACATGTGAAATTCTCTGATAAACTTTCTTACGAATAAAATTCAAGTCAGAAAGAGGGCAAGTAAAAGGATGGGAGACCTGCAACTCCTTTGCAAGGTCTAAATATAACCAGCTACACTGAAGAACCTCCTTACTTCTCGGGCAGGTTCCCCTTCAACTGGGGAGCTAGAATAATTTGCTCCATGATGCTCAGACAAACCTAATGCAAACCAAACTGTCGTACATATACATGTCCTTCTGTCACATGAATGGCAAATGGATCACAGTTTTCACAGCCTCCACGTCACCTTCAGAAAGCTGCAGTTTGCTGATGACAGGACTGAAAATGTCTCTTTGTATAGTATCAGTAAGTAGACCTGGTTTTTTTGCAGGCTGGTGAGGTAGAAGAAAAAATTCTCCTAGGCAGAGGCCTAAGAGAGGAGTAGATTCTGGTCCCGAAGGTTTACAAATCAGGAAAAAAAAAAAAAAAAATCTATGGGAAGAAAACCAAGGCCAAAACAAACAGAACACCACTTGACACCACAACCTAACATCCCAATGCTCAGGAAAGAACACTTAAGAAAGTTTACTTCCTATCTTCACAGTTACAACCTGAATGACAACATCTTTTACCCATATTAACAATTATATACTTGAAGTAGAACATGGAAACAGCTTGCTCCTGAAGCCTGAAATCTGTGGCTTCACTTCACTGTGGCTCTCATCACTTCCAGATCCGAGCACAACACAAAGCAATTCTGCAGCATCGTTCCCATGTGCAGAGCTTCTGTCTCTCCTGCTGGGACAGGATTACACTGCTAAGAGGAAAATCTGAACATTAAGAACCTGAGGCAAAAGCAGAGAGAACCTGAGAAACACCATCACTGTATGAATACACAGTGTACTCAAATCTCAAATACTGTCTGCGGATACTTTTTGATACTTGGAACACCAGAAGACACATTTATATGCATTTTTATTCATATCTCCTCTACCCACACATGTCCATATGTGCATATTTACTATAGACACACAAACACTACACAGGATAACGTGGCAGATCCAAAGCCTGGAGCAGCTCTCAGGCGAGTCTCCACAATATCTAAAAAATCATAGGTAAAACCAAAGAACTAGATGATGTTAAGTAAAATTATCCAATAATGCACATGAAGCCACCAGAAGAAGATACTCCTCTGTTACGTGGGTAAACTTTTTCACCACTAGAAACCATAGGTAGGAAACATTTACAAGGTTTCAGGAAGTATGGCGCTAGCAAACTCCAAAATTCTGCCTGCACCCTAAAGGAAATTCTGACTACTAAAAGGAGAATAAGTCAGGGAATCATCATTACATTCCTCAATGGGTCAGACACGACACTTGGAGCTAAGTAGACCTTTCATTTGGCCTGGAATGGCTGCTATTACCTTCTAGATATTTCTCAGGGAGTTGCCTTGGCACACAGGCTACATTACTAGTGCTTTCTTTTAATCTGCAGTACTGTAGAGCACAATGTTCTATTTAAACTTCTCTTCCTTTTGGCCTCATTAGCATTGATTATATTAAAAATGCACATATTATTCCATATCTTTAATTACCTCTCCTTGTCTACCTTTAATAAAGTTGTTTCATCTCAAATACAAAGCACTTGGTTTTGAGTACAATCAAGAATATTTTGCTTCAATTTTTCCCAGCCTAGTATTTAATAAGCTAATTAACCCTAAGTTTTACATCTTAAAAAAAATCTCCAGATTTAAAAGGTAATTTGGAAGAGAATTTTCTTGGTAAACAGGAGTCACGTCTGAGTGAGTTTTTGTAATTATTCTGCCCATAACTTTCTTCTGTTTCCCTTGTCTTAAAGATTTAAGCTGTGCTTTCAAACCCCAGTGCCACAACCACTACTGGTTCTCTTCCTATGGTTTCCTCAAGTTAAAATGAAACATAATAAATGACCACTTAGTTACATCTTTCATGTGAAGATGCCAAACAAAACGAAAATACATCCAAAGTTGTGTAAGATTGGGCAACGGAATGGCAATTACATTCTTAAGAGATCCAAATGAGGGATAAATAACTGAAAAAGTAGTTAATTAGCAGCTGCTCTAAACCCAAGGCATTACTGTAGAGCAAGAAAATTAAGTGCTGAAGAAGGAATTTATGGGGACCAAGAGCAATCTCTCCAATTTTAATTTGGTCAAAGCAGTGTTATTGCTGCAGCAAGTGACAGGTGATCTCAGTAACCATCTCAACCCTCCACTGCAAGTAGGGGAAGAGGAAAGAAACCATCAACAACAACAAAAGGCAAACAGCAAAAAAGAGCACAAATGACTGTAGGAACACCATCACTTCGCATTCGGTATCAATACAGGTGAAAGACTAGTACACAGTTTCCAAACCCTCTTCATCTAACACTCTGTATTTCTTTGGAAGCCTACTCAAGTAGTGGCTAAACCTAATTTCAAGGAAATTACAAGAACAGAACAGGATAAACAGCTAGACCTTGTGCTTTCAGTTGCTAATGCTTTATTACTACCTGAATGATGCCATGATATTAAGAAACATAACTGAAGTGTTACACTGTCATTAAGTGAAGTCCCTGGCAGTATTTTTTTGCATCAAGAAAACAATGAAAAAGTCTTCAGCATCCTGGAATTTTTCTGCAGGTACTTCAAGGAAGTTGTTATCACTGTCTAAAGCCTAATAAATAGCTACGGTTGCAGATAGATTAAGATGTTAAAATGTTCAAGTGGGACCTTCAAGTAATTCACCTATTTGTGAGAATTCATACCAAGCCTGAGAAAATAACAACACAAATATATATATTTTTTTTCACTGTAAGAAAGATAATGGGGCATCTGAAGCTATTTAGAGAGTTATTTTCTGGACACAACCTCTTCGAATGTAATATTACTATTTTGAACCTTTATTTGCAAATAGATACTGGAATAAGTAAGGGAAAAGAATGTACCCAGAACCAATGAACAGGGTTCTTTTTATAAAGGAAGAAAATTCAGGAAAGCTGAATTACATACAGAAGACTTCAGTTCTGGAAGGGAAGGAAATTCCAGAGCAGTGAGCATATTCAGACAAGGGCACCCATCTTAAAAGCAAAACATAAACATAATTGTCAGAGAAAGAAAGCAGATTCTTTGAGTTGATCTTTGCAATCTTTAAAGACATTCTTAGATTTTGTATATAATATCATTACTTTCACCTTGCTTGTGCCACCTCTATTTCAAGGCAGTATTTATAGAACTGCAGACGACAGCATCTTCATAGCATCTCTTCCTACAGCACAAAGTACCAATTTACACCACCTAGGTGAAAACCACCAATATCTTTCACAGAAAAGATCCAGAGAAAAATTATTTGCCAAATACAACAAATATTTGATTGGATGCATCTTTTTTGTTGTTGGTTGGGTTTTGTTTTGTTTAAGATTGTGTTCTAGTTTTGATCTGATCATCATAATTCTTTTTTCTATGGAGTTTCTCTACAGCTTGCTACAAAAGGTAGCAGTAACATAAATAGCATGGTCTTTGAGCAAATGATCCCATTATGTTTACAGTATGTTCTTTGGAATCAAGGGATCTTGAAGTGAAGGACTGGTTTGGTTCTGGCTGAGGTTTTTGGGGGGTTGGTTTTGGTTTCTGTCCAGTTTTCAGGAGTTGAATCGCAGACCACTCCAGCTACATGCCAGACCATTCCCTCTAGCCCTTCTTTAACTGGCAGAAAGCAGATGTGAGCTGAGCACTCAGAACCTCATGTTGACCATTATAACTTTTATGCCTGCAAAAGGTGATTGCATGGACTCCAGGGCTCTTCACAGACACAGAAATTAGCAAAGCTCCTCTTCCTCTTGCTTTCCCTATCCATATATAAATACAGATCTAACCATTTCTGACCAAAATCTTTTTGTCAGGAGCAAGTTGCTGACCTTTCTACTCAAGAGTCAACTCTGTAGCCACTGTCTGGATCACACCCCTTTCCCTTAGGACTTAGTTTATTTAAAAAACCAAACCTCACATGCAAAGAAAAATGAAAAACACAGAATTCATTAAGTCTAAAGCCACTGCTTTTCCAACAGCTGCAGAATGGTTCCTCTTGCTTTTATTCTATTTTATTTTCCTTCTCCCATCATCTTACCACAGGAATGCACTTGTTTTCCACTACTCCCTCTTTAACCAAACCACCCACTGACTTTTATAGTCATTTGGTGCATCATAACCAGGAGATAGCTTTCAGTCCAAAATTAAGTCAGGCTCAAATTGACCCTTCTTTTGAGAGGTCATAATTTAAAGCTTTCTACTAGATACTTCTGTTACTGTTGAATAAAACAACAACTTGCTTTAAGATATAATATGGACGCGAGACCAATTGGCTGCCTATGTACCCAGAAACTCTAGTTTACTGTGCTTATCAGGACAACACTTGATGCTCACTTGGAGAAAACAACTACTGTTAAGATTTTCAGTAAGTAATCACTTCGGTTTACCTCCTCATGAGCTTCTCCATGCCCTACAAATAAAAATTCTGTATTTCCCTGAAGACTGCCTCCCCATGGTTTATAAGCATAGGCACTCCTAACTATAAACACAACACTTGAAAGAGGACATAACATTATGTTCCTCCTCTCTGGGTTGTTTTTTATTAAGTACACACAGGCAAAATAAAAAAAATAAAATAACTGCTTCCCAGTATGACGTATAACACAAGCTCTAAACAGAGCTCCTCAACCCATATGAATAATTAAAAGTTAAGGGAATGAAAGAAAGAGGCCTTGGTGGCCTCTTCTCCTTAGAAGCATTTCAGGTATTATGAAATCTTCTTTCCAAAAGTGCCAGGAATAACAACAAAGATACAAATACTTGTACTGAATACCAAAGTGCCACTGCATACTTTGCAATATGTTGTCTCCTCTTGCTTTAAGGATTGAGTTCCCATAAAAAATATATATGTTCCAGAAAAGAAAGTAGATTGAGAATTTTCTGTGACATATGATTCCTCCATTAAGTTTCATTTTAAAAATATTTTGATGCTGAATTTTAGAAGAATTATCATTTGCTCTTATTTAAAATAATGAAAATTATTGATGCAAAGCCGTCACTTAAAAGCACAGTTATTAGTCACACAGAAGACAGGCAATTCGAAAGGCTCTGCCTGACATTTTGATTTTGGTGCACGAAGAGAAAACAGAGAAAAACAGAGATTGCTTACGTTGAGAATCCAATGCTGATAAAAAGCCCAAGAATCAGCTACTTTTATGTGTACTTCATCAGAAGTATAAATGCTTACATAACACTGAAGAACGTTTCAGCATGAAAAACTATCGCAGCTCAAAGTATTGCTTTCTCACTTCCCTCCCTAGATACAAACTCTGATTAACGTGAGGGAAAAAGGCACAGTATTCATGTCTTTCTCTGAAAAAGTAAACCTCCACTCACACTGATCATTATTAATAACAAAATACAAAGCTTACCAATATTGCTTTGTAACAAGCCAGCCTCAGGACATAGTTATTGAAGCATTAGAAGCTTGCCTATCAGAAGTATAGCTGAGTGACAGTCAAGACCTCCCTGTTTGAACAGCCACTAACATATCCCCTGTATTTCAAGAAGCACATCAAAAAGAGCTCTCAGTCATGCTGTAGAAGGACAAACCAAGCCAGTATATTGCAGCATTTATGAAAACTAGACTGCAAGCTTTGCTGTGTACAGCCTCAGGCTGTGATTGCAGGGAAAAAAATCTTCCAAGCCCTTCTTTTCAATACCTTTACATGATGTAAAAATTGGACTGATTTTATAAGATACTCACGCACAACAACATTAAAATTTAACTACATTGGGTAATCGTCAAAGATTACCTGTGCTGGAGCCCTTTTATTCGATCTTCTACTACGGAAGCAAAGATACACAGACAGTTTCTATGCATTTTGGTTTACTGCTAAGATTATTATTTTTTTCCTACAGGCGGCTTCCAACACTGATTTCCTTTTCACATGTCCATCTTTACCCCTCAACATATACCATTTCTCTATCCTGTAACACACCCAACGTTGTTCAACTATTCTGCAGACTGTGGAAAAGACCATTTCTCCCTTACCATAAAGGCAGAAGCATTTTTTTTGGTTATAGTTACTATCAAATTATTTTTAAATTCTTATCAACAGAACAGATTTCCATATCTGTCCATCAATATTTTACTGTACATGGGGTAGAAGCCCTGTTGTTCTGCATAGAGCTTGGAATCCTTAGCTTAAGGAAGGCACTGAATGAAAGAGAACTGTAAAGGAAATAATGCTCAAAATACAGAAGTACGATTAGCTTTTATCTTTCAAATATTAATTTCCATAAACTTTATTACACTTCTCTCATTATTTTTTTTTCCTCATAAGAAAGCAATTCACATGCAGTAATTGATTTTTAAAGCTAGACAGACACAACCACCATAGCAAATATGAATACAATTGCTGAAGTTAATTTCACTTTGTAGGGACAGAAAAGTCTGAAAAAGAAGTTATTTTCTTAGCTGTTTCCTTTTTCCAAGCTTGGAATTCACAATGATGGCTTGATCTTACAAATGTGCATCACGGGACTTTTTTCCTAGTAACTAGATGCAACTACTTCTCAACTCCAGTGGAATGCCTCATACACAGTGAAAACTTTGAGTACCTTAATGAGCAACTCTTTAATACACCTTTGCATCTTTTACATGTATGGCGCGTTCTGTCATCAGGGAAGTATAGGGATTAGAGCTAGTCAGCTAGTAACACACTATTTATAAGGAAGCACTCGTACTTAAGGGAATGGTAAATACAATAAATCACTAGTATACAGAATAGCATGCCTCATAGTAGGCAGTAAGGTTATAGTAACCTGCCATTATATTAAGGATTTGACTAAAGCAGGGAGAAGAGTTAACTAAATGCAATCTGTTACCACAAGGATCGAGTACTTCACAAAATGTCTTCTAAGGTAGCCTTCAAGCTTCAAAGCAATGAACATCCTACAAAGGAGCGAATATAACTGAAAAAACCCAACCAAAACAGCTACTTGCGACTGAAAGCAAACATCATTATATCATAGCTGTCCCTGAAGCCTTAAGTCAGCCAAGAGAATGCAGTAGAGACGATAATAATTAATAAATAAATACATAAACAGGTGCTGTGACTCATTTTTAAAACCATTCACTTAAAACAAAAAAACAAAACTGAAAAAAACCCAAAACTAAAAAAACAAAAACAAAAACAAAAAAAAAAAAAACAAAAAACAAACAAACAGATGACAACAAAAACAAACAAACAAAAAAACCCACACAACAACATATTCCAAAGTTGTCTTCTAAGTTGCTGAGGAAGGGCCGGGGACTCAGCAATCAATAGCAACTCTATTCTGCAGTCAGTAGCAACATCTGGGTGCACATGCACATTCCAAAACCAGATGGAATGAACCAGCTGCAGCCACACAGATGAGACATTATCCCCCTGCAGAGCATCTCAGCCACATCCAAGCTGCATGTTGGGCTATGATCTTGCATGTTCAACAGCCCCTGTTGCCTGCACTTCAATAATAAATGAATGTAAGAATAGCTCACATGTAGAAGAACAGGGAAGACTTTCTTCCCAAAGCCAAGAAAATGAAAGTGAAATGTAAATATTATTTGTCACGTTACTTAGCATTAGTTGATATTCATATAGAAAAGATTACTATTTAAACTATAGACTATTTACTTTATTGAACACCTGGGGACCTGTTTAACGTACTACCACTACCACACGTTTAGCGCAAAAACGCTACCCGACTTGTAATTCAATTAAAATAGCTTTAGCTCCAATATTCACTATTGTTTGCCAAAGCCAGCTGAAAAGTTTCTTGCTTTTTAAAAAACTTTGGGTAACATACTCTTTTTTGAAATGCAAATACTGAACATAAAGTTTAGCAAGTACTTCCTGAAAATGAAAAAAAATTGAACAAGTCACTTCACCCCAAGAATATACCTCAATAAACAGAATTGGAACAAACACACACTAAGCATTCGCATTCATGTCAGAATAAACCACATACAAGTGCACGTAACTATAAATTTGAGTAATTAAGTAACTGCTGCTAGAAAAAAATGTTGTGCTGTTAAAATTGTCCATAAGAAAACTAAGCCTCTGTTCTAGGGTAGAATATGTTAAACTGTTTCATATTAATCAGAACCATTAACAAGATTTGGGTTTCTTTTTTTTTTTTCCAATTATGAACAACAGAAATCGGCTTTATGCAAGGGCATTGATCCAACCTTGAAGTAGTATCTTTAATGATAACATTGTGGATTCTCAAACTTAATTGCAGAAAGAAGCTACAGAGCCTGTAAAACTAATGGGTGGTGTTAGAAGTACTACAGGCACATCACTGGTTTCTTTCCCTAATGCAGAAAACTAACCCAGCTCCAAATTTTGGTAATGTAATTATGTTAAAAGCAGTAAGAACATGGAAACATACCACAACGACATCATTAGGTATTCACACTATACGGTACCTTCATGCACATCTCAACTAACAGGGCCCATCAGAGATGTGTACATTTTTTACTGATTTGGAAAGGATGAGCTTTAGAAACATGTTTATATTTCTCTTTGATAACTTCACAAAAGTATCTTTTCTCGCACAAGCAGTAAGATGATTTTGCAGATGAGGTAGATGTTTCAGTAACAGAGCTCTCTTTACTGGTACACTCACTTCACAGAGGTGCAGCACTCTTGAGGTGTTAGGTAAGATCAAAGACCATCTCAGTGATCTCACTTGAGATGAAAGTTAATGAGCTCAAAAACTCTCTGCCAGCCCTGTTTTGACTCGGCCTAGGATACCCACTTCCCCACACACACACCACTTCTTGCAGGTACTGCGAACAGGTATAAAGTAAAGATGTCCAATGAAGAAACCAAAACGATGGCTGTTCTCAACATCTTATGCCAATCTTTATAAAGGATCTGATGAGAATGGGTGAAGATTGGTGAAAGACTCTACTGGCAAAGACCCTTAGCAGTAATGATACTGTTACCACAAATTCAATCTCCACCTTAGAAGGAGTATCTAGAAGACTGTATTAACACTACACAGAAGTACTCTGCATTTCTCTTAGTATTTGCTGGTACAGGAACTTAGTGAGTGCTTAGGAGAATGTTAGAGTATTTCAAGTTTTAGACTCTAGTCCGACTAGGTATGCAGTGCTCCCAGGGGCTGCATATTTTTTAATGACACAAAGAAAACAAAGTAGGCCCAACAAGAATCCTTTGCCCTATTTTTTAAGTAGCATTTAGGCAAGGTCACATACAACAGTGGCATCTCCCTGTCTAGAAATCATGTTTGGTTTGGAGGCGTTACTTGTTTGCTTTCAATTACGAGGCTTTACTTTGGGTCTGCTATAGTTACAGAAGCAACAGAAATGTTTGCAGGTATGGATCACCCTGTGTAAAAACCTAAGCAGTAAAACCTAAAACACTAAGCAGCAAGACACTGGAGCCTTGATATATTAGGATAGACCACTTCCCAAAAGTGTGTATATTTAAAACACAAACTGTCAATAATATAAATAAAATTGCAATCAATACTGTGCAATGCAACATTCATTTGAATCACTATATGAAGTGTTTCTTCAAATACTGTATAATCACACATATACACTCCCCAAGTAACAACTATTCTTTTCAAGCATCTAAAAGATGTGTCAACAGCTCATTATTTAGCACTGTACATACAGATATGTAGCTTCACTCACACACAGTTAATTACAACCAACTCCAAACATGCACTGAGTAAAGTTACTTTCATTCTGAAAAAATCTGCAGACTTTAGCACACAGAGAGCTATGAGAGGTAGCTGAAATTGCGTTGGTAATGGCAGAGTTGAGCAACCACATCCCAGGAGAAAGAAAGCACCCCATAGTAGCTAACACCAATGTCCCTTCCCCACACTTGGGAAAATTGTCCATACATAACCATACATTTACACTGAATCATATAAATAACCCTGCTGAGTGTATTTTAACATGCAAAAATATTAGCTATTCTCTTTTGCATTCCACTTTTTCAGCACTCTCCAACTGATGAAATGATTGCAAAGGTCTTGTGAGTTCACACACCATAGAGACAATTCTCAATGCTTCAGCTGGATCCAACATAAGTTTCTCTGACTACCACAGTTTAACTTGGATCACAGTTGCTGCTGTTCTGTGCAAACCTATTTGTAACAACAGAGCAGAAAGCCAAAACAGTTGCTTTGTAATTAGTTCAGGCGTATCTGAATCCAGAAGGGAAACTCTTTTAGTTTCTTTTCTCTGCGAACGCTACAAAGTTCCACTATGACTTTACAGTGTAACCACGCAGATCAAGAAAGACCCCTCATTCACCTAGAAAAAGATCAAGTTATTCTACTGAATTATTTGCCCACTTCTTGGTTTTAGTCTGAATGCACTGAAAACACTGTTTCTGAGAATTTGTCATCTGTAGTGGCAAAGCCATTCCTGGTAGAAAAAAAAAAAAAAAGAAAGTCTTGTTGAAGGGAAAATTCAGTCAGGGTGACTGTAAAACCTAATCCACACCTTTGAATTTGGACTGAATATACATCTTGTAAATGACCCAATTTGTTTACATGGCCCTGTAGCTTTTTATGACTTTTCCATTAAGAAGTTATTACATCTATTCCTTTTATTTTGTTTTAGAGCATTTGAATGAGTCCCAGAACCACAAGCAAGTGAAACAGACTGTGCAGATGGAAGTGGCCTCATATAACTCACCACTACTGGTGAAGTAGTCAGAACAACACTTTCAGTTTGGAAATGCCATACCTTCACACACTGCAAAAGAATTTCCTCTGCCATATGTCTTTTTTAATGTTTAACTATTGCATAACATAAGTGCTGGTTTCCTGTCAGTCCAAGCAGCAATATGGAACCCGTGGGACTCATTCTTCTGATTGCTTTGAACAAGGGTGAAGGCGTTCAGATGGTTACACATACACACACACAGACATACACACACACAGTGAAATACTCTGGGGAGGTGGGAGGGAAATAATAACAACAAAATAAAATCAAACTTCTTAGATATTCTAGTTGCCATCACCCAGTGAAGCTCCCCAATAATAAAAGACTGGACAACTGAATTTTGTGGAAAAGTCTATATCTAAAGATAACAATTAAAAGAAGTGGTATTATATTATGCATTATTTCACAAATCAGCATCTCTTCCAGCAAAGTCATTTATCCTTCTTCACATGCTTTCAAACAAATGATGCTTAAAGGGTAGCAAAGAGAGGTTACAAGCTATGGATTTACATGGAAAGTGTGCTAAAAGCATCTCTAAAATCCTTTTCCCTGTGTAAGCTACTCATCAAATATCATGCTTCCTGGTATTTTACACTTGGACTTTTCCTTCACAGAAAATTACAACTTTGATGATAGGTGCCAACCTGAGTAATGGTTTAAAGATGTAGAATATCAAAACTATAAAAAGGGCACCACTCCTTTACCTTTTACTGCCTGAACCTGGTTTGAAGCCCTTTTATCAGATTCCCTAATTAACTGCAGCATCTAACTGCTTGCTCCCCCATCTCCTTACATAATTTATTGCAAATTCATATTAAGACTATTACAGCAGAAGCAATGAAAAAAAAAAAGCATTAAATGTACAGGTAAATGTACACAAGCAGCATTGTTTCATTTTCCCAAGACATTTTTTGCCCTCTTTTTTTTTTTTTTTTTTTTTGAGACAGACTTAACATTTCAAGAAAAGCCACATAACAGTGATAAACCCAGCACTCAAAAGTTATAACTGTCTACACCAGACAACCTCCCTCTTTTTCTTTTAGTAGAGCTGAGTATCACAGGGAATATAAAAGCCTAACCACCCAACTAACACCACTGTTCATCTAGAAAGCAGAGCACTAAAAATTCAAAACAAAGATTTCTACTTCCAGCCACGGTGCTGGCGAAGTGCGTGACCAGAGGAAAGCATCGGTCTCCCTGCCACCATCTTTTCAGAACCAGTGTATACCTTGCATTTCATGTAAAGAAATGAGTACAACAGTGATCAAACTTAGCCATGCCTGCACACTATTTTAATACAGTTAATAATCAGGTTTAACAAACTCAGGGAGAAATGGCAGTGTTTTGAGCTTTCAGGGAGTAGAGGAACAGAGGTGCTCTTAGGAGGATCTCCTTAAAACATCTGTGTTTATAACAATACCTTGTATTAACTTACCATAAAGCACAAGATTCATGAATAATTTATGAGTACTAATTCACAAAAAGGCATGTTGTCACTGAAAAATTTGTTACTGGTTACTCCTTTGCAAGTCTCCTCTTCACACTGATATAAAAGGATGTAATTGCATGGTAAATAAACTTTCAACATTTTCGTATTTCATATGCAAATGCTGTTTCTGCCTGTATCACATTGGACTGGAGCACATGGGAGGTTACTTCATATTTTTTTTCTCCAGCCCTAAACACCTGCATATGAAAATGGCAGTAAGAATTAAAAAAAAAATAATAATAAAAAGCAGCAACTAGCACTGTGAACATCTTCACTGCAGAGTTAACCTGCACAGTCTCAAATTAGCCCAGCTTGAATGAGAACAGACACCCAGAGAAATAGAAATCCAGTGGCTCAGAGACTTAACTAAACAGCTGATGGGTTCTTTTAACTTGAGCTGCAGCCAGATCACCTGATGGTCTAGTCGGGGAAGGTAAAGGCACATTGACATGGGCTGAGGGGTGCCACATGCTAACAGGACTTCAGGGGAATCTACAGAGACAAGAAGCTAAGCAGCCTATGAAGCCAGTGCAAATGTACAGGCACGTCTATGCAAGGTCAACGTCAAAGTCCAAAACTGTGGCCATGCTTAACAAAGCTGGAGTATTTGGACTAGAACTACTTAAACTCAGAAGACAGATAGTCCTTGCTAACCCTAATGCAGAAGGCCTGCGGGAGACCAAGGAATTAGCTGGGTTCTCTCAGTTAATTTACATTATGTTTTAAAATAGTTCTTATACTCTCTGTGTATAAGACCTTCTCCATTAAGTTCTCAAGTCCTGCCTTGTCCCACCCAACCAACCAACTTCTGTAGAAACTGATGAGGTTATAACGTGTAGAGGTGCTACTGTACACCTGCTTTGTAAGATTTGATATCCTCACATAAAAGAAAACTGCTTAGTATGTTGTAGGGTCATGAAATTAAGCACAAATAACCCAAAGTAACCCTGGGAATATTTATAAAGTCTCAGCAGAAGGATGTCGAGAAGAGATGATCAGAAGACAGATGAACCCTAAGGCTAGGATGTCTATAGATGGAGCCATGAATAAATTTTCCTGACATTGCCATCTTAAAATAACACCCTACAATTTAACAAAGACTTTAGAAAATACAAATTTAGATGTTACCTTCACAATAGCACATTATTAATTTTCACTCCCCTACTTGAATAAAAGCATTTCACATTCAAACACAAGCTGCTGAAGTTTTCCCCAAAAGGGAATCACAGGGCTGAGTAAGTTTTCATGTCCAATTATTTTCTCAGAAACTCTGAAACAACTAAGCACTTATACAGATACTCAAGTGCTACTAAAATAACTGCATTTCTACATGTTAGCTCTATTCACTTTCTGTGTGTAACTTTTTCTAAGTCTCAGAGGTTTCCATTAAAAGGCTACTTATGTACAGGCCAATTCCTAAGATACTTACACACTAGGAAGTGTATTTTCCACGGCATGCGCTTTATGACTAAAAAGAAAAAGCACAGCTCTCTAGTAAAGCCAAGAGCTATCTATAATACAATTGAAGAGGCTCATTTCTGGCTAAGGGAAATGGGTTTGCACAGTACATCCTCTTTCTAGTAATAAGGAACTGCCAGACACAGCAAAACCCAAAAGCAGTAACTACACAACAGCAACAACCCCCCCCCCCCGCCCCCCAAACAACTCAGCTATAGTACGCAACCACTGCTTAGGATGCAAGACAGTACTTTCCTGTTACCTATTGACTATGTAATAATTAGATTCAAAGGAAATGGATAAAGTTACAAGAAATAAAAGACATCATGTTTATCTGAAGACAAAATTCAACCTAGGCCTTTTGATAGTATAGCTGTCAGTGTCTCAAGGTATGCCCTGGGTTTCTTCTCCATTATAAAACTCTGCATCTGCCTGAAAGACAAACTAAAAAGCCCAAGCAACATCCCATAAAGCTTTAAAGACTGATCTGCAAACCTAATAAGAACTAGCTACTACAGAAGAAAAAAAGATTTTACGTGTTTCTCCCTTAAATACCATTCAAGGTATTGAACAAAGATACAGGAAAGTTGGAATGCCTACATATTTGAGTCAAGTAGCAAATGGTCTGTGCTTTTAAATCCCTCACTTTTACCTAACAGAAGAAACTGAGAGAAGCAGCAGGACTAAGAAGTCCCAAAGAGCACTCTTTTGAATGGCAGGCAATATGCCAGAAGTCAACAACAAAGTCAAAAACCAGTTTTTACAACTTTCTTCCATTGCAGTCTTGAAGGACTTCTCATATTAGCCACAGTCTTTTGCTTGAAGTCAAAAGAGGAAGTAGTGCAGCTCTTCACCCTCCAGGAAAAGGCCTTTAAAACATTTCAAAACATTTCAAAACAATTCTTAAACTAAACAGAAATAGATTAAACTTGAGAAAAAATTGCATCCCTGACAAGTTTCCCTTGAGATGACACATGTCCTTATTTTATACTTCCTATCTTCTCAAAACGAAGAAAACTTCTGCTACCCAGCTGTAGTCAGTGGACTGTACTGGCACTCGTCAATTCAACAAGAGTCAGCAGAGGTAGCAGCGATTCCCACCGCTTTAACGTATCTTTATTTAGAATAAATAATTTTGCAGTCAAATGACTGCACTCAAGCAAAAGCACTGACATTCCCATCTGCAAGGGTTTGATGCACTGCATCACTTGGACATCCACACCTTCTTTCGGGTGTTCAGCATAAGTTGAATGAACTTAATCAGAAATTCTACATTGTACTACTGTCCTCATCCCTGAATAAGTGACCAATTAATGAAACTTCTTATTAACTGTTTATATTCATGGGGGGGTGGGGAAGGTCTATCAAAAGATAGATCATCACCAGTACCTCAACTGTGCTGCAGGACTGACAGAAATCAAATAAGTGCTCTGGCTTTCTAAGATTTACTTCAGCAACTCTATTTACTGCTGTTCATTCACACTTGAAACTGACTGCAGGAAAATTACCATCACTAACTAGCTGGTCCTGGCGAGTTGCTAACTGACCTGGGTTTGGCCTTTTGAAGACATTCATTACTGCATTTTAAATGTATATGCCACATGAGCTATACACTTCATTGTTTATGGCAATAAGTAGTAACTTTTACATTATTTTCTCTAAAGACCACATATTTCTCACAGGAATCATAATAGCTGATAGCTTAGCAAAATTACTTTAAATATTTATCACATCTTGGCCTAAGACAGACAAGAAAAGTTAGATTCTCCTTCCATCTGATGTGGCAATCAAATCTAGATTAAGCTAATAATATCACATAAGCAGGTGCACTCTGACCACCAGAGTTGTCATTAGAATTAAGTAATTCGCATTACTCGATCCCCCAACAGCTCCCTAAGACAAGGCTGAAACTATGTAAACAACAATGAAGATGCTACATAAAAACAGTAGACCAAAGTAGATGAAAAAGTAGCAAGAACTATAATAGAAAGAAGAAATAAGTAAACAATCCAAGTAATGAAATTCGATATGCAAGAGATTCAGGTTTGGTCCTCCAAATAAACTGAGTGATCAGTTTTTCCTGACTACTCGAATAGGGAAAAATGGTAATAAATACATCAGACAGCCATGAGACAACTGATAAAGCCACCAAACTACAAAAAACCCTTCAAAGCACAATGCTTTACAACATTACAAAGGACTGTGGAAAGGAAATCCATCCAAATAAAAGGGAGCCATTACTACACACACCATTTACTGCTACTTCAGTTTCCAGAAAATTGTTGCATAAACTTCTTCAATCCTCCAGGTTAATATTTGCTCAGTTGAATAAAATAAAAACATTAAAGATAAATACAAATTTTTCAAGGATATCACATAAAACCCCTTACTGTCAAGCAGAGATACAAATAAAACCTGTTCTTAAAGAAAATGTGACCATAACAGAGGGCGAATAAAAACAAGGAGGTAGTTTTAACTGATTCCAAATAGAGCTACACAGGCCCCACAACAGCAATGACACTAAATTCCTAGGAGTTAGCAGCAAAATACTGTGTTGTAAGAATATTTAATCTACAATGACAATGATATATTTAAACTAGGAAATTGCCACCTAAAATGACACTTACTATGCAGTAGAAACAAGGTAACTTGCTGTTGTCTAGTAAATAAGTCAAATTGTAAATTTGAAGTTAACAATAACATAGCCAATAAAAAAATACCACTTACAAAAACATAAATCCTGAAGCACATACTTACCCTTTCTACCACAAGTAGCCCCACTGATTTAGTAACTGCCCATAGACATCTTCAGTATCACCTTGAAGCAATAGCTACAGCACCCACGTGTACAGCTGAGTAACTCTGTAATCCATTCCCCTGCAAAACTCTGTGGCCATTTACCAGTTTTACACAGAATTTTCATTTGTAGACTGCATGAGTGAAAAATCTCCCTCTCTCCTGACTGAAGATTATTTGGCATGCATACAGCAATATCTCATTCTCATACTCCAGGGAGTTTTAACCTGCCTCTAGCTAAAAGCTATACAATCATTAGATTGCAGCAGAGTGTAAAAATCACTCTAATTAAATCCAGTAAGAACTGGTTTGACCAGTGTTACCAATCCCCCAAATAATTAAAATCAGTTAAGAAAAGTCAGGGGTTGGTACTTATCCGTACCTAAACTTGTGCTCATTTTTTAAAATAAGTTTTGCAATTGTAACAATGAGAAAACAAATGTCACGTGAGCTACAAGAAGAACCTAGACTGTCGTAAGTATAACCTATCACAGACTATGGTTTCAGTGCACTTTTTTTTAATTATTAAATAAATAAAAAAATAACAAACAAACAACTCCTGGCTTTGCATGTGTTCTCAACTGTAGTGACTGTACCTTAGAGCATGCCAAATTGCACCGCAAGCCAGTTGAAGCCTGACCTAAGGCAGCTGCATTTCTGATACGTGAACAGAATCAAGTCTGCATTGTCACATATACTTACACCTATTTACATCAGTTTTGCTTCTGTGCTGTATCATCTACCTTTTACACTGATGTACTCCCACGGTTGGACCCTGACGGCCCAGCTGCGTTATCCTGTAACAAACCTCTTGGGGCTGACAGCAGAGCAGGTTTGTTTCCAACCCTGACAAAATTAAAGCAACGTAATGGTAATTCTCTGGGTGTCGATATGCTTCATACACACACCACACAAATGTAACAGAAGGCAGCGTAACAGCCAAGTCCATTTTGTCACAGACCGGTGCCCTAAAGCCTCTAGACACTAGGTGAGCTGGGAAAGGGTAGAGTGATTTATTTTCTCACCCAGAGCATATAATTTCCTGTACTGTGCCCAGAGTCTGATTAGTTTCCTGTCAGAATAGCCGGGTCTCTCAATCTTTTGATCACTTTCCTCTTGCCCTTCACAGTTGCTCCGATTAGAGATTGATCCCCATGCTGCTCTTTGATCAGCAGCTCCGGCAGTCTGCAGGTGCCATATATCATCACATTATCAGGCCACAGCAGTATTAACCTCGCTCTGCTAAATTTACCAGGGCACTGCATATTCTACTCATTCACAGAGCACTTGCAGAAGTCTGAAACTTTGCTTTCTATTTGAAGCCATGACGTAGAATACTTTTATCTGGGGAGTCCCCAGTTCAAAGTTGAGAAAATTGAGTTAGTCTCGAATCTGTGTTTCTGCTTTATTTCATTACAGTTCAGAGTGGTTTGAAAGGTCCTGGCTTGGCCTTTTGTGTTGCTTTGTGCCCAGGGAGAAAGTTTGTTCTAACTGACATGTAAAGTACTAAATTTTTCAAACCATACATACGTTAAGCACTGGGGTTTCCATGAATGCATGGTAATGACCTTAACTTTAGATATTCTGCACTAAGTTTGGTTGCATGCAATATATAACATTTCAGTTTGTAAAATACTCTTTAAAATGACTTCATAATAGCGGATCAAGAGGAAAGGCGCTTAAAAATCTGAATAATGTAAATCATATGGAGTTCAGAGGCTAAGCAAATTACACACCCCGAAGCTGCCCTTGCTGTATGAAAGGAGTCTTTCTCCAGCTCTGCACAGCCCCAGCCCAAGGGAACTTGCATTTGAGAGTTTTCTAAACATTTCAGGTACACTTGAAAGTTGAAAGTAATTCTCATTTCCTATGCAGGACTATTTCGTTTCCAGTCCGTACAAAATACCACTTATTCGCGCGCAGACACCACCCCCCCCCCCCCCCAAAGAACTAAGGACTGAGGGTACAAAGGTGCGCGGGTTGGGGGTTGGTTTTTTTTGGTTTGTTGTTGTTTTGGTTGGGTTTTGGTTAGTTTGGTGGGGTGGTGGAAGGGGGCTGCATTTTGCACCTCGAACCGCAGAGGAGGGAGCCTCCGAGGCAGCGCTGGGTCTTCCTCCCGGCCGCCTAACCGCTGCCCTTTCACCCGTCGAGCTCCTTTGAACGCGGCGGGCAAACACTCACCTAGCCGCCAAGCCCCGCTCACCCCGGCCCAGCCACGAAGCCCCCCCTCCTCCGCCCTCACCCCCATCCGCGGCCGCGCTCCTTCCGCGGCGCCGGGCAGCCCCGCAGGCTGGAGACCTCCGCGCTGCGCCGCGCCGGCCGGGCGCCCGCCCCCACCCTGCCCCTACCCCGGGCTGCGCGGCGGCGATGAGATCTGCCCCTCCTTACCGTTCTGCTCCTTGGCGCCGGAGAAGGCGAACTTGCTGCTGAGGTCGGACTCGGCGGCGGCCCCTTGCCTCCGGCCGGCCAGGGCAGATGTCAGCAGGAGCAGCACAAGGAGGAGCATTGGGCCAGCGGGGCGAGGGGCTCCGGCACTACAGGCACTGGCGGCGCGGCACCGAGGCCCGGGCGTCTCTCAGCAGCGCCCGGCGCGGGCTGCGCCGCTGGGGAGAAGGCAGCACTGAGCCTGCTCTGGCAGCAGAGAATTGCAGGGTAGTTTCCACATAATCCCATCCAAAACTTTTTCCTAGAGCTCTTTTCTGTGTCTCCAGGTTTTGTTTTCCTTTGGCTTTTTTTCCCTTCTCTCTTTTTTTTTTTTTAAGAAAAAAAAAAAGATCAAAGCAAAATCTGGACCCAGACCAGCTTCCCAAGGACTAAACTAATCCGGGGCCGTGC
>JAAGNO010029052.1:3744-14056 GCA_033439905.1 Ceryle rudis
GGTAACCTGTTCCAGTGCTCCACCACTCTTATGGTCAAGAGCTTCTTCCTTATTCCTAATCTAAATCCACTCCTTTCTAATTTAAAACCATTGCCCCTCGTCCTTTCACTGCAGGCCTTTGTAGACAGGCCCTCTCCAGACTTTTTGTAAGCTCCCTTCAGGTCCTGGAAGGTGTCTATTAGGTTTCCCCTGAGCCTTCTCTTCTCTAGGCTGAACAATCCCAGCTCCCTCAGCCTGTCCTCACAGGAGAGGTGCTCCAGCGCCCTGATCATCTTCATGGCCTCCTCTGGACCTGCTCCATCAGGTCCATGTCCTTTCTGTGCCGAAATTCCAAAGAAATCTATCTCACCACAGCTTACAGGAGCACTTAATTGGAAAGGAAGAGAATGGAGTTGAATAGTTCCAACTTTTATTCCTTCATATTGAATTATTAGGCACTATAAAATCCAGATAAAGGAAATCCTTTGGGTGGCTGCTGAAGGGAGGGACTCTGATGCTTTGAGGGCATGAAAAATTCTAGCTATTGTAGGCTTGATTAATCTTTCTCATTATTCCATCTTAATAATGCAACCTAATAGGAAAGGAGGCAAGGGAGAACAAATTATATGATATCCTGTACTGTTTTAGTGCAGTTCAGAACCTGGGATTCTTTTTAGGCTTTTAAAACTATACTTAAAACATCTTTCCTGTTGTGTTTCTGCAGCAGCTACAGGATAGTGTGTACCATAATATGTTTTAGATACTCATTACCTTGTCTCTAGTGATTCATAAGTGAACTATTAAAACTGGGCTTCAGAGGTGGAAGGAAATGAGTTTTCCAGCTCTTACTGAAGACCAGTAAATTTTGCTCCTGCATTTGTTAGTGTTGTGGGTTTTGGTTCTGCAAAAAGCAAACTGTCTTGGTAAACCCACTTAAGCACTTTCACCCTTAGAATAAAAGTCAGTGTATCAATTATTTGGCCAAAATGAATTACTTTATCTTACCTTATAAAGCTCTTACATGTAGAGACCATAATGATCAGTACCCTGAACCAGGTAGTATTAGGAGTATCTTGAGGGACTTTGGGGTAAGTCTTAAAACCTGTCTGTTCATAACTTCTACTGTAATGTGAAGAACTAGATACTGAATCAGTCTTCTGAAATTTTGGACCAAAGTTTTATGTACAGCTTCAGAAATGTGCCTGGACTGACTGTGCAGGACATCACTGTCTGTGCCTTCAGCCTCTAGTGCTCATAGATGATGAGCAGGTCTGTGAAAATACATCAGTGTTCTGTCAGTATTTTCAGAAAGATGAAAAAAATCTAAGTTTTCCTCTCCCTTAGTCTGATAAAAGATCACTTTTTATGTGGGTTTTGTTTGTTTGTTTGTTTTTTGGTTTGGTTTGGTTTGGTTTTTTCTTCCAGTTCTGAAAGGTGTTTGGTAAGGGATCATGTTACTCAAGTATCTAGCTGCTGTGTCCTGGAGGAAAGTCAAGCTGTTGCAGACAGAGAGGAGTGGTTTTGGTTTATTGGGCTTTTGTTTTGGTTTTCTTCACATTGTGTTAGGTTTGTTGTAGGCTTTTTTTTCCTGGGAGTTGATAGAGAAAAGGAGATACTAATTCTGTGGACCAAACAAGACATGTACTTTAAGCCCAGCTGACCAGCAAAAATTTCTAGCTAACAATGTCTGTCAAGCTGTTGTCACATGGTGTGTCTAATCAGAAGGGTTTGGTGCAGGTGCCTTATTGCTTTTTAGAAGCTGTTTGTGCAGTTTGAGGTCTCTTCTGCAAGAAACAAATGCACAAAAGCGAGTAAACCTGCAGTTTTGAAGTTAGAAGGTGGCCTTATTAGTCACTGACTGTTCTGTTAAACCTATTTCTGTTCTCATTAAGATTATCATTAGCACTCCTGAGTAAAAGTTATGAGTAGAGCCTTCACTACAGTCCATTCAGTTAGGATATCTTTCTTTGAAATATTGGTACACCTGGAGAAGCCTTTTCTTAAAACTTGTTCTCTATTCTGGACAACAGTGTCTACTTCAGTTTACTACCACAATTATGGGATCACCTGAGTAAACTTTCAAAGATAATAAGCCAATTTAAACACTAAAGCCATGTCAGAATGTTATGAAGTCTGACATTTTAGAAGTGTGACCAGTAAAAATAACTTACTCAGCTGAAGTGAGCTGCTTGAGAGGAATTGCAAACTTGCACTTTGTAAGATGATGTTTGACAAATAGTGGTAGTGAAAAGTGAAGAAACAAGAGCTGTCCAATGCTAAGATTGAGTCCCATGCTTCAGTGCTGATAGAAACCTGGTGTAGTTTGCTGTAGAATGTTAATTAAGCATAAATAGTTGCCTTCTGCAGCAGGGTGAGATGTTTTCATGTTCTTTTGGAGCTTAAGTGTCTTGGCAGTGATTGTTAACAAAGACTGGTTTATGGATTGTACAGTAGGTATTTATGCATTGCAGCATTCGTTTGGTGAAAGTGCTTAATATGTGCTGATAACTGCCACAGCAGATGTGAGTGTTGGATCTCAATGTTTTTCCCCTAGAAGTTGGGAGTGGCAGTTGCCTCTCTATTCAGGAGGAACTTATTTTTTTGAGAATTTCTCAGAAAGGAAAGACATCTACATTTCATTTTTCATGTAAATAATAATGCCAAATTTAAAACAAAACAAACCCACAACCTAATACCTAAGGCATATTGGATATTTTCAGGGAGGAATCTAAAATGCATAAATCAAGCATGTATTTCTGAAAGTGCCATAGTTTGTACCCTGAAACCTACTAAATTCATCTTCCATGAAAAAAAATAGCCAACCAAAAAAAAATTAAAATAAAATGACTCACAAAACAAACAGAATAGTCAGTGAAACTTGAGCACCTCATCTGATTTCTCAAAGTGAAAGAATGTATCTAAGAAGCATAAATGCCAGAGTTCATCAGCACAAATCCATTTCTTGGGAAATAGATCTTGAGCTTATCGAGTACTCAAAGACTATTTTCTGAGGGGAAAAAAAAGCTAGAAAGTATAAGAGCCTGCTGTTGTTATAGAAAGATTAATAGTTCTTCTTCCCTTCAGTCTTTTAATACTTCAGTTGAAAACAAAAAGTACAACATCCTTGACTCTGTCCTGCTCTGTTCTATCACCCTTTTCCACTATCCTTTGCACTTCAGTCTCCTAGATTTACATAATGTCTGGGATACATGGGTGAGAGGTAAAGGGAGGGAGGCTGGCAGAAATTCTCCTTTCTTCCTAAAAGAACTGACCTGATGCAATCAAATAAACATCTACTATTTTTTTCTGGATAGTTTCCTCAAGAAAAATATAAAAAGAGGGCTAGTAGGCAGCACATTTAAAAATTTTCTCATGCCCAACCAACCTGGGGTCACGCAGTTTTAGAAATACTTGTGTGGACAAAGTGTAATGTTGCTGGTCTTGCTGAAAGGAAGTCACTTCACCTTTCTAAGTGCTTGTTCAGACCCATTTCTCTTTTACAGAAATAACATACCAGTTTAGCAGTAGCTTCAGCAGTCTGCTGAACACTAGCCAGGGGCTGATCCTGGTTCGAGTTCATGTGATGCACAGCCTAGATCAGTTCATGATACTAATGTGTGGATAAAGGTCTGAAAAACAGGAGTGCTGGGAACGAGTATGCTTCCATTTCATCTGATAGCAATGCTGGTTTGTTACATTGAATTCACATTTTTTTCATTAAGTCATACATTCACAGGGACAGAAATGTTTTCTGAGCTGATAGAAGTGAAAAATCTGTATTTTGAACCATTTCATGACTTATTTTAAGATTTGAACATACAAAGTACTTAGTGGTGATTATTGTTTTATTTCCCAAACACACGTAGTGGAATATAGCTGGTGATAGAAAAGCTAAGAATGGAAGTGAATTGTCTTAATTTTAGAATTTATTTTATATTTTGTATTGTATCATATTATGTATATAATAGGTTACGTATGCATGTATTTTTTTCTTTCTGCAAAATGTTTCTGTGAAATAGTCATTTATATAATGTATATGTTGAATGCTGTCAGCCACCAAAGGATAAAGCTATTTTTTTTTTCCATTTTTAAATGTTCTTCTACCAGTCTGAAAGGTTGTGGGTTTTTTTGCAGTTGCCTCAGCATGGCTTGCCACCTGATCTGAGTTTTTAATTAAAGTTCTTTGCTGGTTTAAGATGCAGTATCCTTCCTGTGGCATTTAAGGGCAGGAAGCATCAGTGGGATTCATCAGATTTAGGAGTTGGGAAAGAAATCTTTTCAAATAAAGCTTTTAGATAATCTTTGTTCATAATAAAAAAAAAAAAGGAGAATATAAAAAGGTGCTTGTTTTTAAGTTTAGTTGAAAATACTAATGAAATCTGTAATTTGAAATTAAGAGGAGTTGAGGGGAATGACCATTCCTCACTGCTTAGCCCTGGTGAGGTCATACCTGGAGTGCTGAGTCCAGGTCTGAGCTACCAAATCCAAGATAGACATGGACAGATTGAAGTGAGTCCAGTGTAGGGCCATGAAGTGTAAAACATATGAGTGGAAACTGAGAGATCTGGGGCTGTTCAGCCTGCAGAAGAGTGGACTCAGGGGGGAATCCTATGATGTGTATAAATACCTGATGGGATGGAATGGAGAGGAAGCAGCCAGACTTCAGTGGTACCCGCTGATAGGACAAGAGACAATGCGCACAAATTGAATACAGATAATAAGAAAAAAATGTTGAGTTTTTTGATTTGTTTTGTTTTGGTTGTGTAACTTCATTTAACACATGGCTTGGTCTGCTCAGTTATCAGCCTATATGACTAAATCAGCTTTGGTCAGAGTGCAAAGACTAAAATCAGTGCTGAAAAAGAGCTTGTGTGGCAAAAAAAAAAAAAACCCAAACAGATTAGTTTTCCTAATATCTCATGCAGAAATAAATGACTTACCACTTGTGACTACTTCAAAAGACTCTTTTTACCTAACTATCTTAAAAAAATAAACATTGGTTAAAGTAATATAAAAATATTCCAATGCTGCACTACAAGTTCAAATGTCACATCTAGTTTTAACTAAATATTGTAAGAAATTATCTGGCACAAGCAGGTGCTCAGTACAGCTGACGGTACTAAACTTGTATATTGTCGGTTTGTGTGTGTGTGTGTTATCTTTGCGATGCATATCCATCTCTATTGCACAGAAACCTTTGCTAACTCAAAATATTTATCTAGAAGCAACAGAAGAAGTTTCACTGGACAGTCCAGAGAGGGATCCAATACTTTCACCAGAACCGACTCCTGCAATCACGCCTGTAACACCTACTACATTAGTAGCTCCCAGAATGGAATCAAAAAGCTTAACAGCCCCTGTAATTTTTGATAGATCCAGAGAAGAGGTATGCAGTAAACTTCTAAATTATGGAAATGTCCTGTTTGGTTTTTCAAAGTTTTTTTCTTCTTTTAAAGTGACAGTTCCTAAATGTTGACTTAAGGGATTAGCCTTTGCCAAGGGGAAGTATGTAAAAGGAAGCCTATTCTGTTTGTAGAAAAACTATTCTGTTTTGCATATAAAGTTTAGCGTGATTTTAACTCATGAAAATACCCTAAGAATTCATTACTTAGGTGATTATACTGGAGATCTGTAATGTGAGGAGTAAGAAACTCTATTCCTTCAGAATAGTTACTGTAAAAGTGTATGTAGGAGAAAGCTGTGAGCCTGATACAGGAGAAATGTTAATGATGTGTAATAACTTGCAGTAGCATGTTACAGGTTTCTGGTTCGATTTCTGGAGCTGTTGTTGATGGTGAAATGGACAAAGCAATTTTTAGCATTGTCCTGAATGTTGAACAGCTGAGGCTAAGGGTAGTTGTAACATTGCTGTTTACAACAGCCGTTCCATTCAAAACCTTGGTGTTGCTGAATGCCTTTCATTCTGGAGTGTTCATTTACTAGACAGTGCCTTTGCTACATGAGTTTGTAAACAAGGCTTTCCTGTGACTCGATGGCTACTTCTCCAGTTACTACAAAAAGACATTTTATTATGACTTTTCCCCTTTCAGTCCTGGTACACTGTCCCCTCTGGCATGATGTTTCTAAAGATAACTGGTTTTATATGGCATGTATATTACATGAAAGATTAGAGATCAGATGAGTTTCAGAAAATTCTCCATTATTTTTTCTTCCCCATCCTCTTCTGCTACAGATATCATTAATAAAAAAGAATATCTGACCTTTGATTAGAGGCATATAGAAACATTGCAAATCAGAGTGGTTTTTGAACCATAGTACCTAAAGACATTGGAGGAAATACAATGAACATACCACAAAGATAAATATTTGCTAAAAATTTTGAGGCCAATAAGTCCTGAGGAAAGGCTGCCATACTAAAAGCTTTTGCAGGAAGGCTTAAAACTAAAATCATAGAATTATTTAGGTTGGAAAAGACCTTAAAGATCTTTGAGTCCAACTGGAAACAGAATAGTGCAAAGTCCACCCCATGAGCTGTGTTGCAGTGACAATCAGTATTAGAAATTACATTTAATTAACATTGGATGGTGGGTCTGGAAGGGTTTTTTAATTATACAGACTTACTGACTTTTCCTCATTTCTTTATGCTCTTATCCTTGTAACCATACATAATATGAATGCACATTACCTAGTTAAATGTGTTATTTCTTTTCCCTAGATTGAAGAGGAGGCAAATGGAGATTTGTTTGATATAGAAATCAATGTGTCAGACCCAGAGAAAGTTGGTAAGTTCCTTGAGCCTTCTAAATTGGATGGTAGATTGTCTTGTCCCCTGAAGGTTGTTCTGAGATTTTAGTATGATATCTTATTTATCTTTTGACAGTTTTCAGTAGCTAAATGAAAGCTGTTTAATGTATATTTTGGGACAAAAAGTGTGTGGAGGGATTAAAGTAGTTTGCCCTAGAATAAGTATCTTAATTTTCTTACAGGGGATGGCATGAATGCTTATATGGCATACAGAGTAACAACAAAGGTAACTAGAGCAACGTGTGCTTGCAGGTAACTTTGTATCGTACTAGAGTAGGTGGATCAGGAATTCATTATAATTTTGTTGTTGTATTTTTTTTTTAAGACATCACTTTCCATGTTCCACAAAAATGAATTCTCTGTTAAAAGAAGATTCAGTGATTTTCTTGGCTTGCACAGCAAATTAGCAACAAAGTACATGCATATTGGTTACATTGTGCCTCCAGCTCCAGAAAAAAGTATTGTGGGTAAGTGTAGGTCCTGTGAAGTCGAATTTAAGCATGTGGTTCAAGTACTGTGATAAAAATTAAATATTTTAATGACCATTGGACTTGTAAAATAAATACTTCTCTGCACAGATATTACTGCTTATCAGGTGGTCCAAACTATTTGAATATTCTTCCTGTTCTGTATTTTTTAAAAAGTTTGGGTTAAATTGGCAAGATATGTACTGGCTTCTTCCTAATTCAGACCATCATTGATAGTAAGAAGGATGTTTGTCCTAATATGTGGCCTTCTATTTCTTATTTATCATATTTCTTCACTGTTGCCCTTCAAGAGCTGAACAGTCTATCAAAACAAAAATGTTAAATGAAAGTTTATTTTTAATTTGTGCTGTTATAAATTTATGAAATATACAGAGCTTTCTACATGCTCCACCTCTTTAATAGTTTCTGTTTCTTTTGGTCATAGTGAATGCTAAAACCTCTAGTTTATTCTTCCAAGTTCTAATTGAGAAAACACTTTAGAGTGATACTAGTCTTTGTGAATGCCTTGAAGGACAGATTCTCCATTAAGAAGCATGCCTGATACATTGAAGCAACTGCAGTTTTATGAGAGGTTCTCTCAAAATAACTAGTAATTTGAAATGGTAAAACCTGTTGAAGCATTTTGGCTTACCCATATAAATAAGTGATTGGATTCTAGATGCTGCTTAATATTTAGGGAATGGCAGGGCTTTTTTTTTTTTTTTTTCTCAGTGGTTTAGTCTATAAAGCTAATGAGAGCAGCAGCTTTTCCTATAGGTAGGAATAGGCGGACTGAGTAGAAGTAGGCAGCAGAAAACTGGAAAATCATGCTTTGAATTTTGTGGGAAAACACTGCACCCTTGTTAGCTCTTGAAACTAGTGTATGATTTTGTAGTAACAAATTTTTCATGTAACAAAATTAAGGTTCACTACAAATGCCAACAGGGCTTATAAAGATGGAATGAGGCTTCTAGTTATGTCCTATACAACATTTAAGACATTTATGGTAGTGTGCAATTACATGAAAATGTAGGATTTGTATGCAATTATTAATAATCTATAAGACAAAGCTTGGACTGGATTTGATGAACCACTTCTTATGTTTCAAGAAAAGCATAAATATTCATACACCTGAAAGTGTTTAAAATGATGGGGCTTAACAGTAGTGTGAGCAAGCACTGACTGTCACTTGAGATCCTTACACAGAGACTTTGTTAAGCTACAGGTAAGTTGGGAAAACTCACAAGACTCTGTAGGACATTTTCCAATGGGCATAAAGTTCCCACTTTAAACTTGAATTTTGGTGCACAGGTGGTATTTAATTTTGTCCAAAAATATGTAATCCATGCATTTCTAATTCTGGAGAAAAAAAAGGGATTCTAGGCTGATTTCAAATGAGGCATCTTAAAGCAGCAAGCTGGCAAAATAGCTGAGAGATGATATTTTGTGTTTACCTCACACATGCTTATTTTTAAAGTCTTAATATGAAATACCATTCCTGTTATGCAGTGTGTATTGTATGAAAGTTCCTAGTCTGTTCATTCTGTTATACTCTTGATAATACCTGGAATTTTAAGATCTTAACTTTATTTTGGTGGTTGGTGGGAGGGGCTGGCATTTCAGACCTTAGCCACAAATTCAGGTGGTCACTTCTGACTGTGGAACAACAGGATAAAACTGAGTCAGTGGTGAGGTAGAGTTGGAAGTTCATCCAAACTGCATCACTACTTACATATCTGTGTTGGATGAATGATGTTTTCTGGTTTAAATAATATATTAAGTCATGTATCCTTTCCTGTGAAGGATTAGAGTGCCTGGGCTACAGAAAGTGCCTTTACACTTGCATTTTAGTCACCTTATATTAGTCAAAAAAGAAAACTGAGATGAATATCTAGAAATAACCGTCAATATCACAAGTTAGGAATTCCTTATATTGGTCATTTGAAATTTGGAGATCGCATATTTCATTGAGCTGCTTCCACAAAATTGTGCAGCATGCAGTGTTGATGTTTATTCTGTTTCTGTGTAGTATTTCTCATTGTAATTTGGCTTAAACACCTAAGTTGGGTGATCTTTGTCTTCTAATCACATCAGTTATGTTAATATTTTTTTAATGATAAAATAAAATCAGTATGATGCCATTTTTTTTCAAAGGCATGACCAAGGTTAAAGTAGGCAAGGAAGATTCTTCATCTACTGAATTTGTAGAGAAAAGAAGAGCAGCTCTAGAAAGGTAATGTATGTATCTAACTAAAACTTGTTTAGCCTCAGAATGAGTTGTAACCTACTACATGAGTTCTGTATTTGGGGTCTGGATCATCCATACTTAGATTCTGGAGTCTGTATGCAGCTGCCAAATGTTTGTGTAGAAATGGAATATAATTCCCATTAATAATGGGAAATGTAGCCTTATTCATGGAGAGGATTGTAGCTAACTATTTTCAAACTGGCTGATGCTTAAAATTAAGATTGTAAAGATTCAGTAAATAAAACTTTATCGCTTACTTAGGCATTTTTGGTTTAAGGATTAAGGCACTTAGTATATCTGTTTCATAAAAAATCAACTGTTGGGAAGGAAGACAGGTGAAAGAGACCTTCAGGCACTTGAAAGCAAAATGTCCTTCTGACAACTTGCAGTATGTTGATGCTGCTAGCTGAATTTTGGCATGAGAGATACTGGATCACTGTCACCCAGCACTGATCTACAAGAAGTGTCTTTGCTGTGGAGGGGATCTGTCACTGATAAACTGCATCAGGTCGCTCTTTTGACATGGCTAGTAAAGCCTTTGGAAGCTACCTGGTAGAAGTTAAAACATACAGCCTTAATTTGGGTATGATTTTATAATATGACTATTGCTGTGATGCAGTTGCATCATATGAGAACATACATCATATAACAGTTTCAGTTAAACTAGAAAATTAACAAAAGTTTTAGGTTGTATGTTGAAAGATGTTGTCGCAGGGTGTGAAAACATACAAAGACACTTCCCCTTGTTACAGAGCCCTAACCAAGGCACTACTTGCCACTGGTTGCAATGCAGCCCAGGAGCCTCTCATAGTGCAGCCTGGGAGTGAGCCTCTTTGCAGAGCCACACAGAGCA
>JAAGNO010029053.1:0-35838 GCA_033439905.1 Ceryle rudis
AGAATCACAGAATATTCATGGTTGGAAAGGACCTCCTAGATCACCGAGTCCAACCATACCCATAACAAAAAAAAAAAAACACCTAAAAAAAACCCCAGACACCTAAATATCTAGAAGGTAAAGCAACCCAAAAGTCTCAAAAATAGAAAGTGAAACCCATTGGAGGAAAAAAAAAGTAAGAAAACAAGCAGAATAAATCGTACGAGTCATCTGCGTATCTTAACATACAGGTTCTTATAAAACTGCTTAGTACAGATACTAGCCAAAATGTGTCCATTGTTTCTCCCTCTCTTTCTACTTTACCAAAAGAAAAAAAATGGCAATATCTTCCTTACAATAAAGCAGATTTTTCAGGAGCAGGAGGAAGCAGAAGAGAATCTTATAATACAGTCTTAAACTCAGTTTTGAACTGAACTGAATGGAAATTTAACACTGAGAAGTTTTACACAGGCAAGCCAAATCTTTCATATTGAGCAAGGTTAAAACTAGAAAGCAGGTAATTACTTTCAATCTGTAGAATATTATTATTGCTACTGAGTAGCTAAAAGTAATGTTTAGCCTTTTTTTTTTCCCTTGCACAAGTATTTCCATTTTTTTCTGTGTTTTCAAAGATAAGTAACACCGATGCAGTTTTGCTGACAAAATACTTATATTAATGAGATGATTTTTTTTTTTTTTAAATGACTGAGCTCTTCATAACCCAACAGCAGCAGGATATAAGCCTCTCAGAAAGCAGACATAAGAAAAATTATGAAACAGGATATCTTTCCTTCTAACAAGCTGGATCTTACTATGCAATTCCTTCTTTCTCATGAGGTTTATATTTCAACCTTTGGCTTGCATACTCTTGACAACAATCAGCACAAGCAATAGAAAGATAGACACACCTGTCTTAAGTAACATAAAAATTATTAAATACTCTTCCCCTCCCCCCCCAATTAATTATTTTAACACTTCATGCAATAATTGTGTTTACGGGATAAAGTTGCTTAAGTAATAACTACATGCACTGCAGCATATCATCCCTCCTGTGTTCCTTGTTGAAATAATAAAGAATATCAATCACGAGGCTTTCATCGTAAAAAAAAAATGGTGTTTCCCATACCTTTTGTTTAATGATCATGTCGTTGATATCATCAAGATCACCTACTATAACTCTCTGAGATTTTATCTCTCGATCCAGTCGAGAAAGCCAGTCAGTGAGTTCTGCCCATGCCTTATTGAAGTCAGCCAAGGCTGGAACCTCCAAAAGCAAAGAAGATGGCATTTCTGGTTTGAAGGTGGTGGTTTCCTTGGTTACCCTGGTTTGTGTATCCACAGCAACAGTTTCACCAGAAGTTACTGAAAGAAAAGAAATGCTAAAATTACTGAATAAATGAACTATGTTAAACATTTATTTCAGTAACAGAATTTATGCAGTAGAAATGATAACATAGAAATAAGGTCATTTTTTGATGTTATGTCTACTGCAAATATGAAAATTAAAACCAAAATAATGCATGAATTCATTTTCTCATGGTATTTCTATTATAGTATATGCTTAACATTCAGCATTCTCAGTCTATTCATATTTCATCCTTAAAAGACCAGTGGGACCTAGGAACACTAGCAAAGATCTCAGTATAATAAGAAACTCTCACTCAAGGTCACTTAAGTATTGCTATACATGAGTCATCTTCCAAAATCTAGTAATGTATTCAGATCTGTTGAGGTTAGGGGTGGATTGAAAAAAAAGTTGGTTGCAATACCCAAAGTATTACAGTATGACCATGTATCTAGAAACATTTCTTCCACATTTCTTCACTTACCACCAGGTATTTCCTATAGGCTCTATGACCAGCAGGGGAGCCTACACAACACAAAATTCAGCCTTGGCCTATTCTTGATTTTTCCTCTTTATAACTTGAAAATGTTATGTGCTATTATCTGAACATTTTTGGATTTTTTTTTCTTATATTTGGAGAAAATTGACACGTCCTTTGTGCCCTTTCTTGCTCTATTAGCTGAGTTGTAAAGGATATGTTCATTATTTATTGCTTGGACTGGGGAAGTACCCAGCAATGAGACACAGTGTCTTTCTCTGCAGTCAGAAATGATGAGAAGTGACACAGATAACTACAACTGGACAGAGAGGCATTGAACATGAAATCATTCAGAATTTCAAGACTGGTTTTTGTTTCTCTATTTTTCTTATTTACAGATAGATGGCTGTAAACTGTTGGGCACTTTTCACCCTCCAGTTGATCATGCAAAAGCAATTCATTATGCACAATTATTGTGGAAGATTAAGCTACACTGAATTGTAGTTGGTTAATTTTTTTCTCATTTTTTAAAAAAAAAGAAACAAGAAAAATACTAAACAAGAAAAATACTAAAATAAGGAAAACATAAGAACACATTGAATTGCTTCACTGAGGTGTTAAATAATTAGAAAAGAGAGTACAAATACCTACCCTTTAGAGCAGCTACAGAATATCTACCTGAATCAACTGCCTAAACAACACAATAACTAAGCTGGGAAAGATAAAATAAAGCTGTGTGGAACGTGCCTCACATTTTCTACCACTGAACTGCAAAATATGGTTACTGAAAACCAATTATAAATTTCTAAAGGGCTAAGATGTTTGTTTTTTCTCAGTTTTTCCCAGTCTCCTTACAGAGAACAGAAAACCTGTTTCCTGCACTCTACCTGTGAAGTGGCCTGTCTTTAAAAGGAAAAAAAAAAACAACTCGGTGCCACCTCATGTACAGAAAGGTTTTTTGTTTCTAATACTTCTGAGAGTCTAAAGGTTTTGTCCACTGGCATTCATGCAACTTCAGCAAAGTCTGTCTGAAGTCTGAAAACTCAAGTAGAAGGTTAGGGTTCAACAGTTTGGCCATAAACCCACTTGAAACATTAAAACAATCAGTAACGTTAACTGATCTTGCCGAGGAATTTAGCAGCAATTTTTCACTAATGAGAAAGGTTTTGAGTTACTTCACTGGGGAGTCAGTGACCCTCTCCAGCGCTGTAGAAAGGTAAAAAGCTGTGCACAAGCATCTAAATGACTGTCACTATTGAAGCACCATAAGATGCTGGCAGCATTAAAAATATTTTATGATTACAAACAAGTTACCAAATCAACTAACATAGACATTATTTATCTAGCCTGAATAAATGGCAATATTTTGATACTGAAAGTGAATCCTGCAAATGATAAGTTTAAAAGACATACACGGCAATTAAATATATTTGTCCATCCATCCATATCCTAATTGCATTTCTGAAGTTCAATCCTTTTAGTTTTTCTTTCTGTACTTTAAAATCATATACTTGTGGAAAATTATGAAGCAAATTAATTACTATAAAAGGCTGTTCTAACACAGCATGTTTTTAATTGAAATTACACAAACAGATGAGAAAAAGGATGTATCTTTTTCTGTTAAGGAAAGAGGTTTGTAAGGGTTTTTTTTGGGTTTTGTTTGGTTTTTTTGTTGTTGTTGTTGTTTTGGTTTTTTTTTTAACATCACACTGTTTGCTATAGCAGAGTACCTTGTACAGTTAAAGAGTTAGACTGGCAGTATTTAACATCAAATGCAAAATGGATAACCCTAAAGGATCTCTTTCATTCAGCCTTTTATATTTTTTTTTAACATTTTTACACATAGATATGAATAATTAATCATAATCTGTATTCATCAAGTTTTCTTTCATCTCTGTTGAAATTACTTTGCACATTTTCTGCCCTATTCTATTTCTTTTTACCTAAGTTCTACAAAGAAAGCAGAGATTAGCACTACTGAGTACTATTGAGGTCACATGTGGAGTACTGTATCCAGTTCTGGGCTCCCCAGTACAAGACAGCAATAGAGCTACTGAAGAGAGGTCAGTGAACAGCCACCATGATGACTAAGGGACTGAAGTATTTCTCATACAAGGAAAGCTTGGGGGAGTTTAGCCTAGAAAAGAGAAGACTCTCATCAAAGGGTATAAATATCTGAAAGGAGGGTGCAAAGAAGATGAAGACAGGGCCTTTCCAGTGACAAGGCAAGAGGCAAAGGGCACAAACTGAAACACAAGAGGTTCCCTCAGTATCAGCTTTTAACTGTGAGGGTGACTGAGCCCTGCAACAGGTTGCCCAGGGAGATTGTGGAGTCTCCATCCTTGGAGATACTCAAAAGCCACCTGGGCACAATCCTGGGCAATCTTCTCTAGGTCATACTGTCTGAGTAGAGGGCTTGGACCGAATGACCTTCAAAGGTACCTTCAAACTTCAACCACATGTGATTCTGTGATTAGTCAGTGCCACAAAATGACTCCTGTTGTAGCAGAGTTGTTAACTTTATTATTTAGTCCTTATATGCCTCTTCGCCCATAGCTGTTAGCCCAAGATAACAGTGAGGGCAATCAGTGATCAGAAGGCAATGGACATTCATTAATGGGCAATCATTCATTAATGGACAAAACTGGCTGAGTTAATGGCTTTTAGAAGAGGACTCATTACTTAAAGCAGCAAGTTCCAACTCCAATTCAGTCTGAATCTTTCAGATTCATGCCCTCTCCACCTAGTCCTCACTCCCTGTTTAAGAAGATGGGAAATGGGCATTTAAATAGTGAATGGCGCTTAGAACGCCAAAGTGTCCCCCTGTGCTGGCTAGAGAGCAGCACAACATTATTAGGTGCCATGATTTTACACTTTGGCAGTAGCAGCCATCGCCTTTCACATTCCTCTCATCAGAGTATCAATATACCACAGCTTTCCTTTGCCTGTCAGCAGATGAAGGAGTGAGTTTGGCAACTACTGCTGCAAGGGAGAGAAAAGGGGAGGAAAGATCAAGTTCTTCCACAGAGTGGTAGATCATGAATGGCTCCAAAAAATGGATGGGGCCCACACAGTTACCAGCTTTGGGACATCAAACTGAAGTAGTATTTAAAACAAAGCCATATCAGGCAGGAATAGTGATAAAGGAGGGAACACTGTTAAAATCTGCAAGGCAGAGAGAAAGGAAATGACATAATGTTTTTTTAAAGTGAAAGGAACTTGCAGTAGAGTTGCTTCTCATATACGTACAAACCAGAACTATTTCATTTGTAGATTCACTTGTTATTTTGTTCACTTGCTAATGCAGACTGAAGCTAGAAAAAAATGTCAACATTAAATAAATGTGGGTTTAGTAGTTACATAATTTAAATGACTTGGTACCTACAGCTTACAAACTTCAGTGGCTGGAAATAACTCCCAGAAAATCACTGAGAAAACAAAATATTAGTCATCACTTTCTCTAGCCTTAATTGCTCTGTCCAGAAATGAAGGTGAATTCAAAAAGGGTCACAGAATAATCATTAAGATCCTCAGAATTATACAGAGTGGTTTTCTGCCACTATACTAATTGCAGTTTAATAGGAATGCATTGGTTGTACTCTTTTAATGTTTACCATCAGAAAGCTATTGTATTTCTCAGCTTTGTTCAGTGGGGGCATAAAATGGCAGAGAACTGTTTGAACATGTTTGTCTCCGATTAATGTAATTTCACTGCCAAAATGACAAAAAAAATAAAAAAAGAGAGAGAAAAAGATGAATCAAACAGCACCAACTAGAAATAACAAATGAAAACAAAAGGTACTATAGTTTTCCATATATGTGAAACTATTTTGTTTGTTTGTTTTTTAATGTTGTCCTTTAGAGCTCTCTGTGCTTGTTATGTTTTTGTCTTCCTCTCTCTGAGCTGGATATTAAAACATTTTCTGACACCTAGAGAAAATTATATACCAAAGACCTAAATTCACAGAATTGTCTATATTGTCTTTCTGTTCCAGAAGAGGGTATTCCTAATCTTCTGTTGTTCATGAGTTTACTGCTCTATATTTTGGCTTTTTTTTTTTTTTTAATCCCTTTGTTGTAATTCTTTTTCATTCAGGAATTTTAAATACTACAGAGAGAACTGTAAGGTACTAGCAGAAGAGCATTGACCAGTAAAATTTCTTCCTTAAAAGCTTCAAAATCTACTGCTATCTACCATTACCTACCACTACTGAATATAACCTGCCCCACTTTGACTAAGAAATTAAAACATTTGAGTTACCAAATTATTTATAGCAATTACCTTTAGAAAGTGGTTGCACAGTATGTTTCTCTTCTGACATTTACCTCCCCTCAGAACAAAAATACCACTTGAAAGAAGTACATTTCCCTGATTTATCTCTTTCATGCTTGCACAGATATGACATGGTTCATTTAACAGACGCGTGTAAATGATTGATTAAAATTAACAGAGAAATATAAATCAACATTAATTACACAATATATAGCAACAGATCTCATTCTAAAACAACTTATCCAGAACTGCACTGACAATTTCTGTGACTCAAATGGGGCATTTGTTGGTTTTGGGTTGGTTTGGGTTTTTTTCCCCCCAAGGCAATTAATCTATAAATGCAAATCTAGAATTTTTTAATTTTTTTTTCAAATATCCAAATAGCAAATTCTATCCTACTGCAGCAAATCAGAAATACAATTAAGGACTTCATCATTCAATTTATTTAAAGGTCATATCAGTTCACTCCTGTGATATGATAAGCCACGAAAAAAAAAAAAAATGAATTTTTTCCATCTTTAATCTGTAATGTTAAACTGTGAGAGTGAGAATAACAGGAATATGTCATGAAATTGAGGTTCAAAATTAAATCCAGAAAAAAAGAAAAGCAAAATGAAGTGAACTGCAGGAAAGTACTTTTTTCTTTCCCCCCCATTCTTTTATTGTGCTTATTTCACTGTGTTTCAATGAAGGGTCAAACTTACAACTCACAACAAATAAAGCTCCTTATTTAGGTACTGAACAGGAACACAATAGACAGGAAGAATGACAACACTCACAATAGTTCCCAATTCCCTCCACACCACCTTTCAAGCTACAGGAATATTCCTAACCATTCGTCTGAATGTTTTAAGAGTTGAAGTTTTAATTATGTAACTGCATCTACCAGGTCAAAGCTTTTTGACAAAGAAATTACTTAGTAACTGGATGCAGATTTTAATTCAATTTGCATGTCTAGCCTGAGGATTTAGTTCCATGGTTAGCAGTACCAATTAAGGCACGTGCCAGCCTTAAATACTTTGTATGATGAATAATAGTAACATACATTTCTATTTTAGTCAAGGAAACCCAGCTGCATTTTACTCACTCTGAGGAAAACAGAAGAATAATACCTGTACCCTGTGGCATGTGCACAAACAACATCACTCAATTAATGGGTTGTTTTAATACATGCAACATTACCTTCTCTAGTCATAGACAAAATGAGCATTCCCTCTGTAGGCAAAAGAGAGGTTCATTGATTTGGAGGTCCACACCAGGAAGGCTTTGGTTATTTAATGGGAAACGTCAGTGTCTTCTTAACAGCACTTTAGCCCCGTGAACTTGATTGGGAACAACTAGACTCCGAAACAGCATACAGATAAAAACCTATCACCTACTGAAGTGTACTCTTTCCTTTGATTTTTTTTTTTTCTTTTTCTTATGTTGTGTCATTGTAGCTGATCCCTGCTCATGTTCTTAAACTCCTAACAGGCTTCCCTGAGAGAGATCTGGGAAGACAGTTCTGAGACTGATTTATTCCTTAGACTTGTCCCAATGATAAATGAATAGTCTCATCTCTCTGTGTCCTTAAGAGTTAAGGAAATAAAGTTAAGAGTACATTAAGTTCTCCCATGTAGTACAACCTTCCCATGCAAGTTGCCCACTGCCAATAGCACTTTTTGCAGAGGGGGCTACAGCTACCTGCCAGGTGTTCTAGATCATGTATGAGTTCTGAAAGAAAAGTAATAGAATTACAGTGGGCAACATAGCTCTGATTTTATTAAAATAAATAATATCAATTATTAACAAAAATAAATTCCCTACTTTGAAGTTTGGAAGCAAGGATGGGATTTTTCTGGTGGTCTGAACTCAGAAGAAAGTCTTTATGTTGATCAGAAAATTATTTCCAACAAAATTCCACCCATAGTTCCAAATGTGTATCCTTAGAACACTGTATCTCTAACATCTTCGTAACATTTTAATCATCTTTTACATAGAAAAAATGTTTCAATATGAGTCTTTTTCTATTTGAACAAAACACCAATGTCAGATTGACAAATGTCTGATTGTCTTAGCCTTGAATATTCAGTCAAAACAACTGCTAGAAAAAAAAGACTTAGTAACTGTATCATGGATATTTCATAGATAGTGATTTTTACAGAGTATAAATGGATAATAATAATTTATTTCATGAACACTTAAGGGAAATTCACATTATGTGCTGTTGTCATCCATTTAAAATACAAGTGCCTAGAATTCCTTTATATTCAAGAAGCTCTTAACGATTCCTAGCAAGTCACTGTGTATTGTAGAGAATTTAGATTAATACAGGTAAAAAAAACCCAAACAACTGATAGTTTATGGGAATATTAGTTAAAATTGGATCTAAAATAGTTTGTGCAGTGGGATGAAGAGAGGGACAAAAATGAAAGACCCCATAATTTTTAGAGATTCCAAAGAAAGCAGAAATTCAACGTTAAAAACTGGTAGGAGAAGAGAAGAAGATATACAAGTGAATGTGTACTGCTATATTTAAAAAATAACTATAAAAGTTATGGTTTCTAATATGTTACTACTATTAGATTAATAAATATCATTATAACTTTAAATTTATACTAGTAAGTTAAGTGTCAGCTTTCTCAGGCTTATCTTTATCACAGGAGAGATCTGGTAGAATATTCCCTCTGAGTATCAGGAAACACTGTGAGGGTGACCGAGCCCTGCAACAGGTTGCCCAGGGAGATTGTAGAGTCTTCATCCCTGGAGATACTCAAAAGGCACCTGGGCACAATCCTGAACAATTCCAGGTCATACTGTCTGAGTAGAGGGCTTGGACCAGATCACCTCCGGAGGTCCCTTCCAACCTCAACTGTTCTGCGGTCCCATAAAGCCATATTCTCCTTTCCAAAAGTCTCTAAAAGTCGAATTGGAAATAGTGTGAAGACAGAGAATGCTTTGGGAATGAAGCATATAAGACTGAATACACAGAAGTAATCCTGGCACAGTGTACGTAAACACTCAAGTAACTGCTCTACATATGGTGGAAAAAGTTTATATCTGCAGTACTCTATCCTAGTTAGACTATAACTCAAGTGGAGACAGGTAGTATAAAATCAATTGAAGATTGTAAGATAAGTCTGTAAACTGGCATAGCATTAATACGTCTTGCTCTAATTGGGTCTATTGTTCTATTAAAATCTTTTTGAAAGATAAACTGCTCTAAAGTTCAGTCTCCTTTTAGTAATATAGCATTGTCATGGTATTGCCTGTGAACCTATCCTTAGACAAAGTTCAGTGTGATTAATGGACCCACTAAAAAAATGAAAAGCAAAAGGCTATGGTATAAATGGATCACTTTTAGTGACTGTAAGAATTAAGCAGACACTGAATGTTAAAAAAAGGATCACAAGAACCTTTCATATACTAAATACATAGTGGTTCTAGATTTATTTAATAACAGTATTACTGATGATAATACCAAGGCTAATTTAACTATTAACACATACTTAAATAGTTAGGTGAAAACAGTATTCTGAAATTATATAGTGTCACTACTGGATACTCACTACAATATTGAGATAACACATTAAAAATAGTCCAGACGGGAGAGAAAAAAACCCAACCAGCCAAACAAGAAACAACAAACAAAAAATGACAACAATAAAATCACAAAAAAACAACCCACCACAAACTAAAGAAACAAAAAACCCAGTACATTCAATTTAATGGTTAAGATTCAAAAATTCTCCCTCTTCTATAAATAAATTCCCCCTTTTCATGCAAACTACATATAAAACATGACTGTGTTGTTTACTTCTTTCCATTCAGCAGGTTAAAGGTTAGCTGAACAAATATCTGCAATACTGCTGCCAATATTTCTGACATGGAAAAAATAAACAGTTTTTGAAACCACTAGTGTTTTTTTACAAATGTAGAAGTTGATTTAAGTGCTCATATAGTGTCATAATATATACTGAACGTATGCTATGGCTAATATCTGTTATTTATTGTAACAGAAGCAAAACAATCAGAAATGTTTGTTTTGTTCCTCCCCCTGCAAGAAAAAAAAAAAAGTATTGTCATCTTTCTTAATTGTGATATGAAGTGTCAGGAAACTACCTGCAGAGATAAGTGATTTCTTTCTGGCTTGCCTGTGCCCTGTATCCTCTACTGTCATTACTGATTTTTGTCTTTCCTTATGCTGTCGTGACTATATTTTAAAAGGCAAAGAAGAAAATATTACTGAAATAGCTAACACAGACTGTCTCAGTTAAAATGAATAAATAACACCTAAAAATTATTATTTCTTATTATGGATGTGACTGAAATCCTCTTCTGCTAGGTTCTCATTTCATGTATTCTTCCACGTGGAATATTTCACACGTCTGGCTAGAGAGGTTACAGAGTCCAGACCATTTATACTGGTTTGCATAAAATAAGGTGAAGTCATACTGCATAATAAACTCTTTTTATATTTACTGTGTGAATCAGCATGTGGAAATTTTGGACAAAAGTCTTATTTTCTTCATAAGTAAATACAAACATTTTACTAAATTGCCATATCCCTTCATTCATGATGGCCTGTTAAAATATTTTCATCTCTCTGATAAAGAGTTTTACATTTGACAATTAAAACAGTTAAGAGCATTCAACACATGTTACTTTTTATGTTTCAGGATGATACATGGTCTTTTTTCTTAATCAAACATGAAATAAAGATTTCTCTTTTTTTTATAGACACAAACATTTTAACATCTTTCATGAGAACTTTGAAAGGAAACCTTAGGAAGACACTATATCAAGGCAGTCAGTCTTTTGGGGAACAGAAACACTTACAAACTTGATTCAAACACTTTGAGTCTCAAAGAGATCCATGATACTAACAACCAATTCAAAACTAATATCTCTGTCAAACACAGTAATAAACTACATATGCAAAATGCAGTCAACAGAGCTGCCATTTGCCATATGAAGTTGACTTATATGTTTGGGGCTTTAAGGATAAAATTACCTGGTTGGCTTTTAAAAATGTTGAACTAAACGAAGTGTTGAGGAAACTCTTTCAGCCTGTTTTGGGATCTCTCAAAGCAGTAGACAGAATCAACACAAGGAATCTCTTTGGTTCTATTAACACAGTCAATAAGCAGTTTTATTTTTGAAAGTGATCTAATAATATTACTTGTACTGTTATTTAAATCAATATTTTAATAAAGAAATACATTTTCATTTTTGTATTTATTCCCTGTCTCCCTGAGCCACAAGTGTTGACAGTAATTGATTCCCGTGTCCCTAATTAAGTTTTCCGGTATCTAGAAACACATACAATCAGAAGAGTTTCAATTCAAGGAGTAAAGGAGTTTTTTAAAATACAGTATTATTTATACCCCTACAGAAAGAATTTATTTTTCCCAAAGGATAGGAGTCTTTTTTAGTAAGCAGCTGTTGCAGTTGCTACAAAAGTGTTTCATGAAAATGAATGTTTTGTATTACAGCAGTTGTGGTGTCCCATCAAATTCTGTACATACTTGCCTTATAAAAATGTTGTGACAACATCTGTCACAAGTGATGCAAGCACATCTCAGTATTCCTTTTGTCAGTAAAAGTAACAAGTTCCTTGATTTAGTATGCAGCTTTCAACTGGATGTCAATCTATATGACAACAATTTACATTTCCATTGTACCATTATTGGCATGTAACTGAATTTTGGCAGCTAGTTCTCTGATATAAGAAAAACCACGTTTCCAGCAGCTTCAACTTTCACACACTCACAAAAATCACCTCTTCTAATTTTGTAGGATCTAGAAACTAATTTAACAGGCATAAATTGCTATCTAGACAAAGGGAATTCCAAAGAAAAAGAGTGTGAAAAATTGTACACAGATACAGAATACCAAGGACCCAGCAGAACTTTTGGTAGCATGTATTAAAAAAAAAAAAAAAAAAATCGTAACAGATGTGCAGAAGCTTTGAAATAATCAGAGTTCACTTATTAGCTAATTTAACAGCATTACAGTATTCAAGCACAAATTTCCATGAGAAAAATAGAAAAATTCTGCAGAACTAAAAACAGTTGTTCAAAGCTAGAGAAGGCAACAGCATCACTGCTACTTTGTTTTTGACAAAGTAATTCCTCAAAACACTGCAAGCACCTTCTGTTCTTTTATCAGAAATGTTAGAATATCTTGCCTTGTATTATGTGAAACACTTGACAAGCTTTCTCAAGAAAATACATATAACACTTACTTTTCAGGTCAAACTAACTTCTATTGTTCTTCCAGTTATTTTAGTTTCAACTTAGGAAGAATTGCATTTGGGAACTTGAAGTGTCATCTGACCACCAATCTATTGTTCAAGGAAATACTAGTAATGTAACTCTCTATCTACATAATCTCCATCGCTATGTCCCCTACTACTCCACAGTGATACAATCAAAACTAGTAGTCTGATATTTCAGTGACAACTTCAGATAAAAAAGACTGAAGAAACTTCTAGCTGGAGTAGAGGAGAAGATTTTCATTTGCCATCTTTTCCTTATTTTAGCCTTCTACAGTTTAAGGAACAAGTCCGTCTTTCAACTTCTCATGCTCTCTCACTAGGACAGAAAGTTTAGAAGCAATTATGAGCTCTGTTCCTCGTTCCCTTGTGACTTCCACTCTGCTCATGATCTGTGATCGTACTTACACACTTTGGTCAGCTGTTTCTCTAGAGAGCAGACCTAACTCTATGGTAGCTCCAGTTACAGAAATATTAGGAAAGATGTCAAAGAGACATTGAATTTCTCAGCAGGGCCTGAGCAGGATGTCACTGAGCACTGGTCCTTTCAGAAGGAAAAGACACCTTGCTTTGCTCCTTTAAAAAGACAAGTCAACAAAGAACAGCACAAAGGTCAAGCGGACTGTGTGCAGAATGATCTATTGCTTTCTATTATTGTAGCAAATAAAAGAGATTTTCATAGAATGTAGTTTCCAAGAGACCTAATTACTGTATAAAAGGAAACAGAAAAGAGAGATTACTGCTATTTGCATGTCCATGCTATCTGGATAGTCAGATATAGTAATTCAGGTTACTTTAAAAAAACAAACAAACAGACAACAACAACAAAAATTTATAAAAAACCCACCAAACAAACAAAAAAACCCCTAAACAAACAGAATAGGTTTACAGCACAGGGGAAAAAAAAAAAAAGTGTAATGCAAACCTAGAAACAGGTAGAAAAAATTAAAAGGACCATAAACTACCATTTTATTATGGAATTTATTATTTACTATTACTTTTTTTTTTGCTAGGAACTCTAATGAGAATCCTTTTTTCCTTATTTCCAGAATAAACTAATTCAAATTCTTGATTCTGTCTTTGTTTTAAAAATGATTCAATTATGTTGTTGCCACATTTCTTGAAAATTACTAACATTGGATTCTGCACTATGTGCTGAATATTGTTCTTGAGAAACAAAACTACATAATTCCTTCCAGAGCCATGTTACCTGAGCCACATAAAAAGACCAACCATAACTATAACTTAGTTCTGTGCTCTCACCTGGTATAGGTTATCAGTAATAGTCTGATGAATACTATGGTATGCTATAATTTACATTTTATGAGATTTATTCAAAATGAATCCTGCTGCTACAAACTATTGATCAAGAAATTAAATGAACGAAAACAAGCTGCAAAGCCTACAACTCAGAAGAGAATGACAGACCATATTTTAAAAATGGAATAGGTGAATGTGGTCCTTCGAAAGACTGATGATAGCATTAATCTTATTTATATCATAACTCTTGACATCTGCACTTTCAACAACCTGTTATATAATAGTAAAAGTAGACCTAGATTCCATATTGTCTTTAACAACAGCAAAACAGCTAACTCCTGTTTTCACTTTCTGATTTACATTTCATCATAGGTATAATATATTAAAAATTCTGAGTAGTAGCCCAGAATGTGTTTTATTTAAACAACGAAGCCTTGAAAAATCTAAGTCAAAGTACCCATTCCCTTTGCAAGCTGCAATGTCACACCTGTTTGTTACAGATACTTTCGAAGAGTAACCTAATGTGAGACCCCTGAATTAAGATGTTAAATATAAAGGTGTAACCTTTCTTTTGATTTAAATTAGGCTTTTCTGGTTTAGGTATATTTTGCGTGTCCTTTTCACCTGTCAGATAATCCAGAAACAAATCCTTACATCAAGATACGCTTTGAAGATGAAGATAGAAATTCTGAGAATCAGAAAGATTTGCGTTTATAAACTTGCTTATTGTGTTTTTATTCATGCAGCTCTGAACGGATAGTGTCAGCTTTTTATCTAGACGCTTTTCATTACTTCTCCCTGTTGGTGTTGCAGCACATGCTGTGAATGACCTCCAGAGATTCCTGAAGCTATATGCAGAGAGAAAATTGAATCTGAAAGCTTTATTAGACAAGTTTGTCTTCAGCTTGTGTCTGATGTCAGCTGTATTGAAAAATAGAACTGCCTGTGAAACTGGGTCCTGACCTTGAAAAATCTCCAATCAAATGGTAACAAATTCAGTTTTGTGCCATATTGCTATTTGCTAGATGTGGCACATGTGTTAGAAGGAAAAAAGTTTCTTAATGAAACTCAGATGCAATAATTGGGCAACTTCTTTCCTGAATACAATGGGGAAACTAGATATATGGCAATGTACACTTAATAGGGTCAACTCAGGTGGGCATCTGTGAGCCTCTGCTACAGAAGACTGTGAAGTAAAATGACTCAAGCTGAAGAAAATTAAGATCATTTATATAAACCATTATTTATTCCTTCATCCAAGAGCAAGAAAAAGAAAAGGTAAAGACAAAAATCTATTGCTTTACCATTGCACTTTATAAGAGCTTTCTCTTACTGCTCTCCATTGATTCAAGATCTCAGTGATACTTCCTATGATACTCCCCTGCTGCATTGCTCCCCGTTCACTTTTTCTCATTTTTTTTAGTAAAATTTTCATAATGTTAAACTTAATTATAACTAATATTAAAAGCAGACATTTGCTTTAGATTCTACATGTACAAGTATTAGAAACCATACCATTCTAGACATGGCCATTATTGTAGTGTTCTCTCTATCACAATTCTCATGTCAGTGGTCTTTTTTACTGGTGTCCTAAAACTAATGTTAACTATCATTGCCTTCTAATTCAGTGTAGAGTTACTTGTCTCAGCAGATACATGCTATGTCCTTTTGGCTGTTGAACACTATGGAGAATGGTTCTGCAAAATTAAATATCTTCCATGTCCCCCACACAAGCATTGTAATATCTTTTTTTTTTTTTTTTTTTAACAGTTCCTTTAAATGGTGAATGTTATGCACAATGTATTTTTAAATTTCAACATATGTTTGCACTAGTATTGAAAACACTGTAGATGCATATGTCCCTAGATTGTTCAGTCTTCCCCAAGGAATTATTTTGAGTACTCTTGCTCTCAATTATACTATGCCAGCGGCTATAAACAGTACAGGTACTCTAATACCCGATTTGTACATTTGGTTTTAATTTACCCTATATACACATATTGTCATCGTTTCAGGTGCACATAATGAAATACACAAGGATTTTTAAGATTAGCATTTGTAAATTCCGAGAAACAGCATTCTGAACTACAGCATACATGTTCACTCAAGCACTGTTCATAATATACAAATAATGACTGCTTCAGAGGACATTAGCTATGAAATACTAGTACTACAAAAAAAAGAAAATGGTATCTATCGTGTATGTTTGCCCAAAAGCTAGTTGTCATTTTGTTTCTTATACTCTTGTCACTGACTCTTCAATACCTCTTAAAAACAATTGTGTTCTTTGTTATTAAAGAAGCAGTGAGACATTACATGATCCAGCTCTGAAATCCATGGGATGAATATATTTCCAAAGTTATAGTTTCAAAACCAAAGAACCCTTCATCCTAACTGAAAATATTAAATGATATATCATATCAGAGATTTAATAGGCCATCCATCATAATGCAGGATATTTCTACGCTAAATTTGCACAGCTATCTAAACTTACAATCTCAGAAATCGTATCTTTTTAGTAGCACCAGTACACGTTTCTTATATTATATTCCAAGCAGTGCATATGAATTTCAGCTGTATTAAGCTGTACATACACTCAAAGAGTAACATTAGTGATAGTTTTCAAGAATTGTTGTATAAGATCTTTTAAGCCTAGAACAAAGCAACATGCCTAGTCCAGGTGGAGACCTGTTTCATGGAGAAATAAAAGGCAAACTAAACTTGCCTAAACAGAAGGAGACATACCTTAGGATGCACTCCTTCAACTAAAATATCAAAGGACAAGAATGAAATTATAGTTGTCACTAGATTCCCCAGATTCGTGAATATCACACTTTGAGTTCAAACCCCAAAACTCAAGGTATTATAAACTCCGGAGACGAGTACTGGAATCTTTTCCTATGCCACAGCTGAACATATGAGCTATTATGCGATGAGATCTCTTTTGGTTGAAGTTACTGAAGCTCCTCCTGCTTCAACTTGCTTCAAATGGACTCAGCTTGATACACCACTCCTCTCTCATTCTTGCTTACCCATTCTAAAGCCTGAAAAGCCTTCTTCCTCTGTACATGGAAGCACAGTCTGGGGCTCTGTGCCTGCAAGCCTCTGACTCCTACTCCCAAAGCAAATTATACTGAAAGCACAGAAAAGCTTTGTTTGTACACATTCAAAGAAATATACCTGAAGCTTACGGCTAGTGTTATGAGTACTGGTGATATCCTACTAACTTTATTCAAATTCTCTGTGTTAAATATATATTAACTAACAATGCATATAAAGCCTTTCTGTCAAATGCATCCCTAACTGTGCTACAGTTTGTAAAGAAAACAAGAATATCTTTTGTTTTATCTTTTTTCAGACCTTCTACACACAACAGTTCAAAACAAGACTGATAACTTGTAAAGTTTAAGGGGATAAATTCTACTGAATTTAAGTAGTAATTTCAAATTGTAACGGAGACTAACTCTCACTACTTTTTTTCTTTATTTCTCAATCATATTTTTCTGTTTCACTTGACTAGGCATTTCACATAAAAAGACAAAAAAATTGTGTAAAAATTCAGGGGGAAAAAAAAATTATTTTAAGCAAAGTACTGTTCATGGAACAAATCCAACTGCAAGGGTGTACCACTCACAGTGTTATTAGCTGTACATGCAAAATGTAAAATTAGGTGACAAAGTATTTTCAGCTATACTCACAGCTATTTTTATAGTTCCACTAACTTCAGGTATAGCATGATTGAAATTTAAACCATATTTCTTTTAAGAAATTGCATTTTCAAGCAAAACTCTAAATGTAAGTGGCCAACATTTTCCCCTAACACCTTACTTGAATGAAGCCAAATAATGGAGAATATCTTCCTCAGGACCAAAGTTAGGAATGCCTCCCACCCCACACTGTATTCACATGGGTTTTCAGAGCACTGTGTAACTTTTTGTTAAGTAAATACAGTGGTAGCACTTCAGTACAAAAGAAGTCACATGAATGCTAACGATTCTATTAAAATCTGTCCCTCCTGTAAATGCACGTTCCCAAACTGCATTTCTCTCTGATTAAAATGTTTTCAAACTGCTGTCTAAGCAATGCATCAAGGCATTTGGATAGAGACATTCACACAATTTCATGTTATCATGTCAAGTACAGATAGCAAGTGTGATTTCCTTCCTGAATCATCTTGTCTCAGAAGTCAATCTTTGCTAAGGTTTTAGACATACCCTTTAGCCAAGTACACTTTTTGAGCCGGAATAGTAGATCTTGTTCATTATGCCCTAGGGCACACTGGACTGGTGGGATATTGAGGACTTTTTTTTGGTGTTGCTTCTGCCAAAGAAACTATAATACACAGACCTAGAAATAATTATAAACAGGGTCCTTTACCTCTGTAACAGTCACCAGATGGTATATTTAGTAAGATCCTCTGGCTGAGTTCTTGCAGCCAGAATAGACCAAATGATACCTGACAGGGCAGTAGAGATTAGTGAATAACATCTTTATTCCCTGGTCTAAAACACAGATGTCAACATTATTAAATTCTGATGTCCATAAAAGTCTCTATAGAATCAAGAAGCAAATAATTATCAGCAGGATATACTACCATTGTTCCGCAGAGTCCTTCCAAAATGATTTTGTGCATGTTTCTTTAAAAATAACCTTTAATGCGATTGTCTATATTTTGGGAGGCTTGCTTACAACAGGCTCTCTCATAGCCAGTTTCAGTCTCTATGCACATCAATGCATGGTTCAAGAGAATTAGCAGCAGAGAACATGTAAGTCCGTAAAAACATCTTTAATGTAAGTAGCTAAAATAACTATGGAACTTACAGCATATGATGATAAAACCCATGACATTCAATCTCATTCCTCTCTCCTCCCTTTTTTAAAATGAAATAGAGAAATACTTTAGTAACACACAGCACTTCCTATCTTTGCAGAAATATCCTATCTCAGCCTGGAGAAGAGAAGGCTCAGGGGTATCATAATCATAAGTATAAATATTTGATTGGTGGTGTAAAGAAAACAGAGACAGAATCTCTTCAGTGATGCCCCATGACAGAATGAGAGGCACCAGACAAAAATTTAAATACTAAAAATTCTATTTAAATAGAAGAAATTTTTTATTTATTTTTTTTTTTACACTGTGAAAGTGGTTCAACAGGAACAGGTTGCCCAGAAAGGTTATGGAGTCTTCATTCTTGGAGATACTCAAAACCTGACTGGACATGCCCTTAAGCAACCTGCACTAACAGACTGTTTCAAGCGAGAAGAATAGATGTCCCTTCTGAACTCTACAGTCCTATGGTGATACATCTATAACAATGTGATTGCAGTAAACTGACTCAAATACAGAAGAAAAATTATGAATTAGTGTTACAAGCACAAGTTCAGAAGTATGTCCTCTTGGCAATGGAAAGGACATCACTCTTAGTTCCTGTTTAATCCTTCATAGAACACCAGAGCTTTCATTTTCTGCAAGTACAATTCCATCTGCTGAGTCTCAGAAATGTTAGTGGTCATAGCCTACATCCTGTGTTAAGGTAAATGAGTGATTTTGCAGTTCTTCAGCTAAAGATAAGCTAATATCGGAACCTATTGCACTACTACTCTGTTTTCTCTCTTGTTCCATTATTCACCATTTCTTTTGTAACAGCAAATACTGCTGACATGCAAAACTGTCACAGCAAGTTTAGTGACCCAACACAGCAAAAAATAATTACGCATCTCCTCCAGTTTCCCCATGTCATTACATGAATTTCTATAGCATGCGTTAGAACAAAATCCTGTAAAGAAGCATCCTGCTGTAACACAAGTTTTTAAAAATACTAGTGGTTTAAAAAATACTAGCCCTTTTTAGAAAATTGAAATGATTGTCACTTGAACCACAGGCTTTGTAGATGTTGGTTCCTATTTAGAAAGATTCATCATGTCATAAGTAAGCCATCTGCATTGCTTGAATTGATATATGCTATTCTGACAGAAACTGGACTGTCTTCTGATATTGAATATTCTGGATTCTGTCTATATGGTGTAATTATTTAATTCTCTGAAAAAAAAACCCAACAATTTCTTGGTTTTCCTGTCCCAGAGAGGCACTACCAGAAGGCAGAGAACTCTCACATTCAGTTTTTCTTGTAAACCACCCATTAGAACATGTAAAAAGCAAGAGGAATCAATACCCTTCAAGTCATCAAAGCCCAAGTGACTACTGTAGCTTTATCATTGCTAAGTTACAGGCAATCTGACGGGTGGGTGGAAATTTCTTTCTGCTCCCACATCTGATGGGCAGTTTTCCAAATTGTACAGGTGAGTAACATTCTTCATCCAAGCAACTGAGATAGTTCAAAATCAAGTAAAGAATCTTAGAGACTTTATAAACTCAAATTTAACCCAGTGATTCCATTATGTATATCTTTTCCACCCATGCTTAATCACTACATTTCAAAGGAGAGTAGTGGGAAATAAAATCCATTTATCAAGGAGATAAAAATGAGTTTGCAATCCTTGTAGGGAACCAGCAGGTGCAAAGGGATATGAAAATAATCCAATAAAATATTGTCCAAATACCTTAAATTAGATGGAGATGAAGTCTCTTGTTGTGTCATGAACTCAAGACAACCAGAGAGGTATACAAACTTAATGTTTACTTGAAGAATTAGTCTTACCATGTTATCAAACAACATTTTCTATGGATACACAAGCTTTGTCTTGAAACAATCTCAGTTTATTGCCCTATCATAAAAAGGAAAGTTTTGTTTTTGTAAAACAAGCTAAAGGTGAAATTTTCAAGGATGCAGAATGAATTGGCATGATCTCCAGCCATTTTCATTTTAACTTTTATTTGTAATTAATTTCAAAAGAAGTATATACTGAAGCACTTACAGACTCCTGAAGAGAAAAGGCCAAACACTGGCTTTTCCTTTAGTTGTTGAATTAAGTGGTTTATTGCCTTCCAGTCAGCATTCAAGTCTTCTAATTTTTTCTAGAATATAAAATAACGATATATTAAATTCATAATACATAACTTAATGTAAACAAATGTACAAAAAAATTAAGTTAACCACTTTCTTCCCTCCATCTGGTGGACCACCAGAATCTAAAATAAAAAAAGCATGAAGGTAGAAACAGCAATTAATTTTCACAGATGTGAAAGAGAGATGAGTAAAATACTTTCCAGTTGGGCTGCAAAAGAGCTTCATGGTGTCATGATCCTGAAAGCATCTTTTCTTCCCAGTGTTTGGCTGTTGAAGCTAAGAGCTAACTTAGACCCAGCATAGATGCTGACCCTGAACACAGAATGACTTCCTGGACCAACCATAGCTCATTCCCATCCCCATGGCCTTGCCCAGCCACCTGGGGCTGTGTTTGACTCAGGCTCCCCTCACTGGGCCTGGCCCTGAACCCTACTCAGGGGCAGCTCCCCAATCTGCCTTGCTTCTTAGCTGGGGGCAGCAGGACAGGCCTTGACTGGTGAGACCCCATCCTGTAGTCAAGTGGGAAGACCCTGCTGACCCTGCTCCCAAGGAGCACTGGCTTGTCCTGTCACCTGTCACCACCATTTTAGGGAATATAGGATGAGTTTTTATTTAACATGCTGTAGAGAGGTACTGGTTTTTATCACCACAAACCTGAGATGACAATTTTCAAAATTAAATTAGAAAGGTGAATTATGTATTAAGACTCCCCCTTGTCAATAAACTCTCTCCAATTTGTAATATCAAATGCCAAACACATCCTTCCACCTATTGAAAAACAAACCAAACCAACCCAACCAAACAAACAAATAAAAAAACCCAAAACAACAAAACCCCAAACTAAAAAGAAAGTCTTAGGAGTTTATAGGGAGACATAAACTACAGAGTTTCACTTAGATTTTGTTTAAAAGTAGCAGTAGCTATTACTGGTCAGGACTTTGTGCCCACACGCTGAAGTGTGATTTGCATCAGTCCTCACATAACCCTGAGAGGCATTCAGACTTGAAAATGTTGTTTATACCCCTCTTTCTTCCTTGTCCTAAGGACTGTAAAGAAGGATGAAGCATTGTCATCCTTCTTTGACAAGATGACCTGCCTAGTGGATGCGGGAATGATGTCGATGAGAGGATGTTGTCTACTTGGACTTCCATAAAGCCTTTGACACTGTTGGAGTGGAGATCTCATGAAAAAAATGGCTGCTTATGGCTTGGATGGGCATATACTCTGCTGGGTAAAACACTAGCTGGATGGCTGAGCCCAAAGAGTAGTGGTGAATGGAGTTAAATCCAGCTGGTAGCCAGTCACAAGTGGCATTTCTCAGGGCTCAGTACTGGGCCCATTTCAGTTTGACATCTTTATCAGTGGTCTTGATGAGGAGATAGAATGCACCCTCACTAAGTTTGCAGACAACACCAAGTTGGGTAGGAGTGTCGATCTGCTTGAGGCTAGGGAGGGTCTACAGAGAGACTTAGACAGACTGGATCGATGGGCTGAGGCCAATTTTATGTTTCAACAAGGCCAAGTGTCAGGCCCTGCATTTGGATCACAACCCCATGTAATGCTACATGCTTGGGGAAGAGTGTCTGAAAAGCTGTTTGACAAAAAGGGACCTGGGAGTGCTGGTCAACAAGTGGCTGAATATGAGCCAGCAGCATGCACAGGTGGCCAAGAAGACCAACAGCATCCTGGCTTTTATTAGAAATAGTGTGACCAGCAGGACCGGGGAGCTAATTTTCCCTCTCTACTCAGCATTGGTGAGGCCACACCTAGAATACTGTGTTCAGTTTTGGGCACCACAATACAAGAAAGACATCAAGGTGCTACAGTGGGTCCAGAGAAGAGCAACTCAGCTGGTGAAGGGCCTGGAGAACAAATCTTATGAGAAGCAGCTGAGGGACCTGAGGCTTCTTAGTCTAAAGAAACTGATGCTGAGGGGAGACCTTATCAGTGTTTACAGCTCCCTGAAAGGATGTTGTAAAGAGGTAGGCACTGGCCCCTTCTTACAAGTAACTAGTGATAGAGCAAGAGGGAATGGCCTCAAGTTGCACCAGGGGAGGTTTAAGCTGGACATTAGGAAAAATTTTTTCACTGAAAGGGTTGTCTGTCATTGAAACAGGCTGCTCAAGGAGGTAGTTGAGTCACCATCCCTGGATGTGTTTAAAAGCCACATGGATGTGTTGCTTGGTTATATGGCTTAGCAGAGGAGTTGGTAAAGTAGGGTTAATGGTTGGACTTGATGTTGTTACAGATCTTTTTCAACCTAGATGATTCTATGATTCTATAACTGCTAATTCTATGCTGGCATCTCTGAAGACTGCATTTCTTTTTTAGCTGCTTCTATACAGAAAGCAGCACAGTGTACCACTGCCGCTCATGAATCGCTCTAATATTCTTCTGTCCTATTCACTATTAGATATACAGTCTAAATCACAACCCAGCCATGATGGAAACAGGATGCCTATTAAGAAATGTACTTTAATTATCTAGAGTCTGAGATAACAGGGATCAATAGGAGAGGGATAGGGAACAATACTTATGAAATTGAAGTACACACACAGAGACACTGAGGTAGCACAATTTTATGTTCTGGTATGTCAGGGAAGTGTTTCTAGAATATGCTTTAAGCTTTGCCATAAATATTCTAAACCTGCAAAGTTCTTTTCTGTCTGTCACGAGTGGAGGCCAGAATATTACCTGCAATAAACTCTGGACAGATTTTTGTGTAAATACTTTTTGATAGGGCAGGAGAGAAAGGATACAATTCTGCATGAGGGAATAAAGAAACTTTTTATGAGCAGTTTAAAAACTTCATTAAAAAGAAAAAGTCAGCAATATCAGAGATTCTCCATGATAACAGACTACGGGGACTAGTCAGAAAAAGCCATCAGATATGCATGATAAATGCAAATTGTCATATGACAATTAAAAGTCATACATATATTTTATTTCTGTGTGTATGATGAACATACAGAAACACACACTTTGAATAAATTTTATGACAGATTTTAAAGTTCCTTCTTTCCTGCTGTTGTAGGCCAGGAATCTAATTCCAGAGTTTAAAATGCAAAGGACTGCTCCAATATCAATTCAATAGTAGCAGAGAGTGCAGAGCACCCTTATAAACAAAAACTGGAGAGATTACACTATCTGGCTGCATTTTACAATATATATTCACAGTAACTCAAGAAGGATATATGGATATTATAAATATAATACTGGTCCTCACTGCGAGTAGCTGCTTAATCATTGATGTGGATTTGTGCCAGGGGTTTCTTTTCAGCAATGACAAAATATAAAGTATGCCTATCACAGACATTAGAGAGGGTTTTCTGAGGCATTATCTGTGCCACTAATAAGAGAGTAGCTAGTTCCAAACTCTTCTCTCAGAATTTTATTGTGATCCAATCTTGCATCTGCCATAAATTAGCATGCATGCATTAAAATATTAACTTCTCTGAGCACAACAGTTTTGGTGTAATTGCAACCCTAGGGCTTTGGTGACAAGTATGAACATCAAAATACATTGCATTGAGAAGCACTTTTAGTGATTTATTGATTTCCTTTAAATGTCAGCACAGGTACAAGTTAAGTGAGGTTAACATTCATATGCGAACTAATCTCACTGACAGCACTAAAACTAGATAGGAGTATTCAGAGACAAATGATGTAGTCTTTTAAATACAAGATCGAGGACAGTGAAAATGAGTTTATCACTGCTTCCTCTCCCATCCAACATGGGGAAGGACAAACTGAGGGTTGTGGCGAGGGAACTACAGCTCTTCACTGCCACAGAAATCGTTCCTGAATAAACTGTTCTGTTTAAGTGCTGTTAATCATGAGTTTGGGACTTACGTTCTTTCTATTGCTGCTATCACCAGCAGTAACCTCTCCCTCCCCCATCTGCAAAAGCTTTAGAGAAATGCATTTCAAAAGCATGAAATCCATTTTATAAAAGTGAATAGGTCTGATTATTAAAATGCTAATGCTTAAAGGATCACACGCCTCACACCATTCTTGACTCGAATAGGCATATACTAGGATTTCATTTGCCAACAAAAATATTTTTACAGTTCTTCATTGTGAAATTCCAGTATCAGCACTTTTAGTAAGCTTAGTAAAGGTGTGAAAATAAACTTATTTCAGTGACATAATTATGAGATAAGATTAAGTATGTGTCAATGTAAATGCATGGGATTTAATTTACATTTGAAACACTTTAATGAGAGTATATTATAAAGGTTGCAAAGATAAGCAGCTAAACATTAGGAAATGCCAGACTAACATCAACTATGAACATTAATTCAGATACAATGCACTTAATTGCACCAATATCTCTAATTCTCTGACACATACTGTTTTCCATCATGGGAGATGCTTGTGGTATGAGTGAGTCTACATAAGCTCTACTTCATTTACTGAAAAGAATGAGAAGATTTGTGGTGAATTAAGGAAATCAGAGAGAAAAGAAAGAAAGCTAAGACAGAGGTGCCTCAGAGAACTAAACAGTTGTCAAACTACAAAGTTGTCAAGCAATGTTATTCAAATAGTTAATGCATTTAAAGAGGACATGCAATTTCACCATTTTTTCTGTGCCACAAACTAAACAAGGAGGATGAGTCTAAGCACCATGAGTGCTATCTGTACCCTGTACTGAATTAGGCAGGGTTCAGCCTAAACCAAGGCCACCACAGCAGATTTAATTCAAGAATTTTCTAAAATTTTAAGTGCTTAACTTTGCAACCTTGCTAATCTCTTTTCAGAAATGCTTTAATCTAAATACAAATTATTTCAAGACACCTTTTATGTAGAAAATTATTTTGACATTTGCTGAAAAGTCTGTATTGGAAAATACAAATAGCAGACAGTGCTGAAATTAGTCATAAATAATGATGACAGGAGACCAACGCAGTATAAATGGGTGGAATCCTAAGGAAACCTACATCATCAAGAAAGCTATTCAATGGTCCTGACAGCATATATTCACTGTTTTATAACTTATTCTACGAGACAAACAGTGAACCATAAATTAACTTCACAGGTTATTCAATTAACTGAACTACAGAATGTAATGAAAAAAAGTAAAATGCAGTTAAAGAGGGACTAGAAATTAAATACTTGCTACTCAACAATTTCCTCACAGAAACATATCATTGTCAAATCTACAAATCTGGGAAAATCATAACCTTTATTTAAAGAGTTATCTTATTCCAGTAAATCTGGTAGAAATTAGTAGTTTTCAGTCTTTGATGTGAACGCTTAAAATAAATACACACAGAGCACACTTCTATGCCAGAAGTTTGGCCTAAACAGAATAATTTCACACTGTTTATACTTCTGACAGTGATACGTAAAAAAAGCATTACTTCTCCTCCTTAAAAAAAAACAGCATTCATTTTGTAATTGTTTATATGCAATTACAAAATATAGAATCATAGAATGGTAGGGGTTGGAAGGGACCTCTGGAGTCCACCCCCCCTGCCAGAGCAGGATCACCTAGGGCAACCCACACAGGAACATACCCTAGTAGGCTTTGAAAGTCTGTATGGAAGGAGACTCCTCCACAAGCTCTCTGGGCAGCCTGTTCCAGTGCTCCATCACCCTCAGAGTAAGGAAACTTTTCCTTGTGTTGAGGTGGAACTTCCTATGTTCCAGAACCTCTATTTTTTGTTTATTGTTGTTGTTTCAAGTACTATTCTTGTTAAAATTTGGATTAAGATCCCCAGCTGAAGTCATATGAAATGAATAAAAGCAGCAATTACAGAGTGACTTTTGGTCCATCATCCATTCACCATGCAGGTGACATGTTTCAGTGCTTCAATAATAATAGCACTGCATAAGTCAAACAAAACACCCAACACAGAGTCAAAAGCATTGTTTCTGCCTACAGTCATTATCACACTACATTTAAGTCATCTTGATTTTACCTCTTCTAGTGTTTCATCACTGTTTAGGAGAACTAATTATAAAAAACAAAGCATAGATATCAAAGGGGAAAATAACTCAAGGATTTCTGTTCAGGAAAGAAGAAAAAAATCCAAATAATTCTTAAATATGTATTAATTTCTGAAGTGGAGATAAGTACACTCGTGCTCCAGCAAATGAAGATCTGCTGGTAGGATCTATAAGGATATTAGAGGAAATTTTGAAAAAGAAGGAAAATAAGTATAGTGACTTAATAGAGATGGAAAACCCAGAAATTCACTGTGGAGGTCACCTATAGACATTTTAACTTTGTGAGGAAACCTCTTTCTGTAAAATGAGATTATTGAGTGCTGTAGGTTTGGAAAAGCTCTAAATACAAAGAGACAAAGTTTACTATTTCTGCCCAATCAGAAGCAATTACAACAGATTATCCCCTTCAAATTGATTTCTGTGCTGGGGGAAATTCTATAGTACATTTTTCTAAAAGAGAGGTGTTGAGAGGCCTTTTTAACTCTGTATCCTCTGCTCCAAAACAGAATCAAGTCAGTCACTCTACATAAATTTTGCCAGAGAAACTGTGTGGGAAAGTTCTATATTGCAGTGACTTCTTTCCTTCACAAAGGAAAAAATTATAAATTAAGGTCCCTCTTTATGACTTGACTCACCTTTTCTAGAAAAGTTGTTCTGTTTTTTTTTTTTTAAATTGACAAAATTTCTGAAAGCAAAATTCAAAATAAGGGTGTATTAAAACATGTTATAGGGTGACATTAGTTAGGCACCCAAAATTACATTTCCTTTCAATGTGGGTTACTCTTGAAGAGGTAGAACAACCTTAATGTCAAAACCAATATTCTTACCACAACGTGCAAAATTTCCTAGCCAGGAGCATTACATTTTTCCTGGCTATGCCATCACAGAACAAATGCCATTTGCCAAGTTCTTTCACTGGTTTTAAACAGAGCACATCAAGGACAAGTGTACAACAGGGGAAGCATAACCCATTACACAGTAATGGATATTGCTAAAGGTTGCTTCATTACCTTTACTGGATGAGTGGCTGGTTTTTCCTTATACAAATGACACCCTTTAGACAAAACCTCTTCCACATTCGGCTGTTTTGCTTGCACTGCTGCTTCAGTTTCCTGAAAAATAAAAACACATACAGTGTAGATTAACTTTAGCATAAGCAATATGACTGAAAAGTCCTAAAGCTCCATGGGAAGCTGTAAAACACTAGTAGATTAGTTTTCTATTCAGGGTGGGTTTCTGGGAAAACTTATGGGTAGTAACAGCTAAAGGACAAAGAGGGTCACCAGAGAAAACAAAAGCAGAGGGATGGAAAAGAGTAATGTTAGCAAAATAAACAGCAATCAGTCCCTTCATCCTGAAGGTTTCAATAATTTTTTTACAAAGCTAACACAAATTTATACTAGGAAAGACAAGCAAGAGAAATCTCATTTGAGCAGCTCTGTCCTTTTGTCTGTTTGACATTACCAGCAGATTAAAAGTGCTCTGGTTAGCATTTTTGTTCATACAGTGCATGGCACTAAAACTGTATCATGAGATGCAACCATGACACTGAATTTAGGAAGATTAAAAATATTAATAGAAAAGTACTATAATTAGTACTTATCTAGTAAAACTTTTGTACTGATAAATTAAAACCAAAAGCACTGCAGGAATAAAAGTTCCTAAAGGTACAAGAAGGCATCTACAAATTTGCAATGACTCTCTACTGAATTAGCATCACTGTTCAACCAAGTAACAAGTGATATAACAAGAGGAAATGGCCTTAAGTTGAGCCAAGGGGAGTTTAGATTGGATATTAGGAATAATTTCTTTACTGAATGGGTTATCAGGCATTGGAACAGCTTGTCCAGGGAAGTGGTTGAGTCCCTATCCATGAAGGTATTTAAGAATCATGTAGATACAGTGCTTAGGGATATGGTTTAGTTGCGGTCTTCTCAGTGTTAGGTTAATGATTGGACTCAATGATCTTAAAAGATCTTTTCCAATCTAGGAAATTCTATGACTCTCTACTCTTCAGCAATTTTCTTTTTTTTTTTAACTTGGAATGGTGTAATTCATTGTCTAACATAAGGCAACTGCAAAAAACCTTCCCAACTTACAACAGCTTCATCAGGCACTGACCAAATAAATAATGGGTGAAGCACTACATGAAGGTAATAAAATAAAAAATTTTAAAAATCACTGAAAACTATAAAAGAAGAGATAAGCTTCACCTGGAGTTCCAAGATTCATATTGATTTCATTTTTCAAGTAAAACAACCATCAGTGTGGCTGTGTGATCCTCCAATCTGCCCTCACTGGGCTTTCTACTGTGGACTGATCTGGGAGCACACAAATTGGTTTCTTTCTGGCTGTAACCAACATGGAAGGTCTGTTCTAGGAGAGCACCTAACATAGTCCCAAGCCCTAAAGACACCCCCAACCTCTGACTGCCCCTGCCCATCCCATCCCATCCCATCCCATCCCATCCCATGGCTTTCCCTACTCTGCCCAGAGATCAGGACCCTATGTCAGCCCTCTGGGACCATAACCTCCTGCCCCAGTGATGTTGCAGCAGGGCTGGTCTGCAGCTTCACCCAGATCTTTCCTGCCTGGTCCAGGCCTAGCTGTGGGCCTATGTCCCATCCCAGCCTAGCCATGGCACATCCCCAGGGAGGTGCCCAATGCAGAGGGCTGGTGCCTCCCAGCTATGCTGCTACTGACAGGGGGTCAGGGTGGTCCCAGACTGGCAGGCCCAGCCCTGAAGGCCCCTCAAGGGGAATCCTCCAATGGCCCCAGCAGTCAGGGCCCCAGCAGCTGTAGCGAGGATGGAGTGAACCTTATCACTTACAATTCCCTCCCAGGTCATCTTGACCAGTTCCCCCTAACATGTTGTAGACTTAAGGAGAAGCAGAGGCTCTATCAGGAGGCTTTCTTAAAGCTTTGTCAGGTGTTTGATCTGACTAGGTTTGTAATAACAGCCATTAAAAATAAAAATCAAGTTCCACTGCAGGGATTGAAAATTCAAACCCAGAAAAACCTGTTCAGCAAAAGCACTCCAGACTAATTAAAAGGACTATTCATAATAGGAGTTACTACTCAAATCCTGTAGCTGTAACAAAATTTGTCTGCTCAGTGGTTTTTTTGTACCTCCTGTATTGAACTTTGAATCATGTTTTACCACATACAAGCATATAAATAAAAATAAGAGAAAAAGAAAAAAAAAAAAAGCAAAATGAATGAATGATGGTACCATGTGATTCCACATTCTGCATAAAAGAAAAAAATTTAATAATCCTTTTCATTGTCATTAATTTATTCTAACACTAGCATAGACAACACACATAAAAACTAAGATATCTACATATTATATAAACATATGAAAAGGTGTTCTTTATGGATAGAATACAGGTATAAATTTCCATAGCTGAGTAACAGAAACAAAATATATTCAGCTGTTAAATCACCAATTCCTTCCACTCTACACTTTTCTGGAGTTGCCTAAACTAATTTTGTGGAGTCTGATCTTTCAAAATCAATGGTCTTGACCTAAACCAAATTGCAATGTGCAAGTCTATCCAATACAGCTGAGATTTATGTGGAAATAAGAATAGAGATAAGAGTCCAGGGGAAAGAGATTCTCAATATCTTGTCATTCATCTAAACAGAACTGAAATTAACAGATATCTTATTTGTTAGAGAGGCAAATACTTTTTGAATGTCACACATTAACTCCAACATCATCTAAAATCATCACAAAACAATTTTAAATAAGTGCACACCTGACATTAAATGACTGTAGTGACTTAGAGGGAGCTCTTTCTCTAGTTATCTGCCTGATGGGATAGCCCCTTGATGAATTCTGCCCTGTGAACAAGTTTCCATCAATTTCAAATCCATTTGCTATGTGACACCATATTAATATGGGTCGACAGGCAAGAGAGTAGTTTCAGGATACTGCTTCATCATTCAGTTCCCAAAGTGAAGAAAAAAGATAACAAACATAACATGGCCTCTAATGGTTCACTCGCAACAGAGACCACAGTTATTATTTAGCTTGTGCAGGATCCAGGAGAACAGCACACTCCCAGAGCAAAGCCTAATGTCTGCTCTTTAACACACAGGCCAGGCTACTACTAAAGCTAATAGGAGTTGTCCATTCTCGTGTCCATCAATTTTTAAAGAATATCAAAGCTGTAACTTTTTTCAAGTCCTGTTTCAAGGTCATTGACTCTTCTGCTGCACTTGGCTTTGCTTGCTGTGGGAGGACACCTGTAGGGTGGCTACAGCAGTGTCTCTGGGAGGCAGAGCCGACTGCACTGGTGTTGCAGAAGTGATGGACTGCCTGTGAAAAGCATTGTAATGCTACTTCTGGGCTGGGTAATGAATATGCTAATTAAACTTTTCACACACATGGTAAATTAAAATATATCATCATTGGAAACTGCTGTTTCTCAAACATGTATAAACAGGAAACAGAAGCCATTTTTTTTTTTCATGACACATCATCTATGAATTTTCAGTGGTGTTAAAATGGTGCATCTGAACCAATGAAAGCCTACTGCTGAATAAGCCACACTGGATTCTGCGTTTCTAACAACATGTCAGTTCAACCTGCTGAACAAATTTACAGGCTGAAAAAGGTGGCAGGGACTTGTCTACAGCCCCATCTGGACTATGAAAGTCTGTTTATATATCTCAGAACTTAGAAAATTCATCCTTCCTTGCTGAAAACAATATATTGACTAAACTTCTGGTGTGCATGCCAATGGAAGAGAATGTTTGATGGCCTGGCATATGTTATTTCAAGAGAAAGTATAACTATCCTGGAAGACATGGACAGGCTGTTTGACATATGCTGCCCGTATACTAGGAGTCCCTATATAGACATATGCGCAGCATTTCAGACCGTATATTGGTCTATATTAAGTATCACAAGAACTGATTGACCTCTGGAAAATGCTGGTAAAACCTTTGGGATCAATATCCCAATGAGATTATGTCCATTGGACATTTTCTACAGGCACAGTAGAAGCTCAGGGTTATTAAACCTTTGTCTTCACAGTGAAGTGCAATGCAAAAATGGAAACATAATTACAACATTCAAATTAAAAACTATAACTTTGAAATTAATATAACAAGTTATTGCAGGCAGTGAGACAGTGTGACCAGCTCCTGCACTGACAGGCTCTGTGGCTCTGTAGTGCTTGTCTTTTTTTTCCTTTTTTTTATTTTCTTTTGAACAGGGGGTTTCCTCAATGAGGGGAGAACCAGAGAGACAGCAAAGAACGGCAGTCTGAAACTCTCGCTGGCGTGCTCATGAGAGTGACGCAGACAGGGGGTGTTGCTGGGAAGCTGCAGGAGATTTAAAAGCAGTGAAACCAGAAGCACCGCCATATTGCAGGCAGAGAGGCAGCTACAGATGTCTCAGGAAGACACCACCAGCAGCGTGCACATGTGAGCTGGGCTGCAGAGTGCAGCCGCCTGACACAAAGATCAGCAGTAGTCAGATAGGTCTGTACACTAAGAAGGAAATCAAAATAAAACCACAAACAAATAAAATAGGATTAAAAACCAAACCAACCAACACCACCAACAACTCAGTACTAGCACAGTCCTACAATGGTCTCCATGCAGCAAAAGAAGGCTGTGCTCCTGGCACTGGACAGGATAGAGGTGGGAACTCAGACAGAGCTCCCACAGAAGAACATGATGGTTCAGGTCACAGGCTGCAAGAATTGCCTCAGCCTCTCCTTGGTAGCAGGGAGCTGTGCACGGTGTGAGCAGGTTGAGGATTTTTTTATTTAACTTTTTTTTTCCATATACTTCCATTGTATGTGAAAATCAGGTTCGTGACCTCCTGAGGAACCTGAACATACATAAGTCTATGGGACCCAATGAGATGCATCCCAGAGTTCTGAGGGAACTGGCAGAGGTAGTCACCAAGCCACTCTCAGTAATATTTGAAAAGTCATAGCAGTCAGGTGAAGTCCCTAGTGCTTGGAAGAAGGGACATGTTACACCTACCTTCAAAAAGGGTAGAAAGGAGGACCCTGGGAAGTAGCGAGCTGTCAGCCTCACCTCTGTGCCTGGGAAGATCATGGAGCAGATTCTCCTGGAAGGTCTGGTAAGGCACATGGAGGACAGGGAGGTGATCAAGGACAGCCAGCATGGCTTCGCTAAGGGGAAATCCTGCCTGACAAACCTAGTGGCTTTCTATGACAGAGTGACTGCATCAGTGGACAAGGGATGACCTGTAGATGTGATCTCTCTGGACTTCTGCAAGGCCTTTGACACAGTCCCCCACAACATCCTCCTCGCCAAGACGGAGAGATACGGATTTGATGGGTGGAGTTCTGCATTGCTCTTTTTTTTGTCTCACAACTAAAGAAAGGGAAGCAGCTAGAAAACATGAATATATTCCCATACAAGAATTTTTGTTCTAAATTAGTGACCTCATTTTTTCTTTTGACTCAACTCTACACATTCCTCCTCATGGAGCAGACTGACAAGCTAAACCACCACAAAGAAGAATGGTCAGAGAACACTCAATTAAAATAAATCAAAGTTCAGCTACACCACACTAAGCCTCAGATCTTGGTGGTAGACAGTACAGACAATGGCATTCTCAGTATTCACCTTAGATATTTATATAGTATTATTAGAATACATCCAAGACATGTTATTAGCAGTTCTGTGGCCTTATTGAGGTGGGACCTAACCCACCAGGGGAAAAATGCAGCTGCCAGTATTTAAACTTCCTGAATAAAGACTTTAATCCATTTTAACAAAATTCAAGGAGAGAAAAGCTTGTACCTCTGTTCTTTTCTACGTAACAGATGAAAAGGTTTGATAACTTACTGAATATTTTACTTATCTCTATATAGAAAGAAAATAGTCTGTGAACATCTAAGTTACAAAATTTAACTTCACCTTATTTTCTTGGGGTTTTATGCAAAAAAACCAAAAACCAACACAACAACCAAGAACCAAAGCTCAAAAAACACCCTAGTAATTAAATTTAAAGACCATTCAATTAGTAGCCTCAGCAGAAGCTTAGTGTAAAACTGTTTTATCTCCAAAAATATTCTGTAATTAGTGGACAAGTAATTTTATGCACCTACTTCTAAAAATGCCATTTTAATGAGCAAGTAAAATAGCCATTCTTTCTCCCATTACCTTAAACCACTGATATTTTAAACGTGTGAGACCCAAAGTATGACCCTAAGGCTGTGTTAGAAGCTATCTTAATATGGGAAAGAATATTGTGAGATTCATCCAGATTTTATAGTAAAATGTGCAAAAGACAGTCATCTGATTTTAATAAGAGACTGGAAAATTGATATGACTATAGGTCTTGACCTATGCGAACAATTGTCAAGACACTTTAGAGGAGAAACCATTATTTCACAGAAAAGAACACTACACTTCCTTCTGAAAATCCAACAACTCAATTTTAGAGTTCATAACTGCTTTCTAAACCTATGAGTCCAACCTTTGTGCAGTTTTTAAAATATGCAGACACCATGCCTATTAAAATTTGGTGGTGGTTTTCATCATTCCACTCCCTGCAGTATCTCTTATTCCTGGAACTGGAAAAGGTAAGGAAAAAGAAAAAGAAAATCCTCTGCAATGAAATGGAACTATTAAGGTCACAGAATTTAAGCCACGCAAACAAAGTGCCTGAAATAGCAATCCCCATCACTTTACAGAGTGAAAGGACTTTTTTTTCCAAAGCACATTTTCCTGTTGGCTATCAGGAGTTGTGAGCTTCCTCTGTACATCTAGAGGAAAGATGAAATATAGTTATTTTTTCCCCACACAGAGAATTCAGTATCTATCCATTGCAGCTGTCTGTCCTGAAAAGGAAATTTCCTGGAGGTACTGAAGAAAGATGAAATTATTAGCTGCAAAGACATGACCTGCAGATATGGCACATGAGAAGAATTTGGCTCTGGTGGTCATGTACCAATAAAGCACAGTCAATCATCCAGTCAGATTGTAAAAAGGGCAAGTAAGAAGAATACTTTGAGACTGACTATGATTTAGAACATTTTAGTTTGAGGCTGGATGGAACACAGAATGAAACAGCTTCTCTGGTTTGATATAGACTGTAGATCTGTCTTAGCTGCTGTGCATAATATAGAAGACAGAATAACAAACTCAGGGGAAATGACATAGAAGGAGGAAATTCGGCAGAAAAACATGAGAAATTCTTCTGAGAAAATAAGGGAAGTCTCCATATCTTATTTTACAAGCTCTCTTCTAGTTATGCAGAGGACAGCAGTTTAAAAGGCAGGAAAGTTCCTTAGATTGACATAGTAGTAGTTATGGACTACCACCATAAGCATCTTGACTGGCAAGTGAAATTTTGTGATAATTATAAAAGTATTACAAGTCATAAAAAATTGCTTATTTCTTCTTGTAAACAAGAAAGAAAGAAAAAAAAAACAGTTCTATACAATAAACAAAATAATTTGAGAGGGAGGCATTTACTTATTTGTTTATTTTGTTATCTGATTCTTGGTTGCTTATTCTTCTCTCTCTTAGGTCAGGGCTTAAATGAAAATCTTCCTCCTGTTTTCAAGTTTAGTAAATACAGAAGTATCTTCAGAGGAGTTTCTGTTTACAAAAGGAAATTAGAAAAAAATCAAAATCTACTATGGTCCTAACATCAGTTTGTCAATTATAACATGTTTTCAGGTATATCTATGTTCTGGTATTAGTCTTTAATACATTATTTAAATAAGGAATATTCACAAGGATATATTTGTGCAATCTGTATTCAAATAGTTACAGTGACAGACATTACTGAAAGAACTGGTAAAGACTGCTTCAGTATGTTACCTCATCAGCAGAATCAGGGGTAGACTTCAGTAGATAGAATCATATTCTCATAGTTTGGAAAATATGGTGTTTGCTCATTTCCAACTGCCTGGTTTGCAACTGCAAAAGGCTAAGTTATATCCATACTCTGGGTGGTGGAAATTTTTTTTTTTTTAATTTTCATAAGTATGTTATTAAAAGTTTATCTTGTTTAAAATCTCACCCCTTCATTTTACTCTGAATGAATAAAAATCTAATTACAAAATAAACAATGAAAAGAAGCAAATGCTTCTTTAGTTAAGCAAATGCTACTCATCGGTGTTCAGTGTTACACAACTTCCACAGCACAGATTTACATGGATGTACTGTGTATGGCTGGGATGAAGTTATTTTCCTCACAGCAGCCTGTATAGCACTATGTTTTGCCTTTATGGTGAAAAGTGTGTTGGTAACACAAGGATGTTGTAGCTATTGCTGATCAGCGCTTACAGAGGATCGAGCTCTTCTCTGCTTCTCACACCA
>JAAGNO010029056.1:0-10381 GCA_033439905.1 Ceryle rudis
TTTTTTTCCTTTCTTTTTTTTTTTTTTTTCTTTTTTTTCTTCTTTTTTTCTTTCTGTTAACTTACTTTCTCTGGGATGATCCCACAGAAGTAGCAGTGACAGGATTACACAGTGACAATCTATCAGTCCCAACTGTTTATATATATGAAATACAAAGAAACTGGCCTTTTGTAGCACCTCTGTAACTGTGTTTCTTTAACAGTAGCAGTGCTCCATCATTTCTCTTGCACTCTGCCTCTCTGACTCCAATACTTCTGTTGCTATCAGCCTTCGGCACCCTAACTCTGATAATCATTTATGACCAAAGAGCATTTTCTATTTCCTCTTCTTTCACTCATCCTGATCTGCTGTATTTATCACAGATAACATACCGCTATATAACACACTCTGTTTCCACATATCCGGGCTGAAGACTGACATCCTCATGCACCTAAAAAGGTAGTTGTTTTGGCAGTTCATTTGTCCCTCATACACCTAAAAAGGTAGTTGTTTTGGCAGTTCATTTGTCTAAAATAATCAGTTTTGTATAAGCAGTGTACTGCTTTCACATTTTAGTAGTCAACTTAAGTGATGCTCTGAGCCTTTCTCAATTTTTCAGTTACATTTATTGCACATCACACCCCCTTAAATTTTATAGAATCTTCTTTTCTTGTCTTGTATACAAGCTATTTTAGTATATGTCCTCTCTGTTCATAGTGTCAATCAATTATGGAAGTTAGATAGACAAAGAGTTCACAAGTGCAAAGTTTTTTCTCTTGCAGTAATTGTAGAGACTGATATTCAGGGTGCCTAATCACAGAATATCATAGTGCCTTTTGGAAAATCCCATCCTGCTTATGCAGTCTCATCAGTGTGACTCTTTCTCCACAAGAGGGATCCCAAATCTGCTTGCTTGACCCTGTGACTTAGATCAGGGTGGGCAGGCATCTGTATCCAGCTGGATCAAGAGGCAGATGAGAAGAGGAGGCACTGTAGAGACTAAGGGGAAAAGATGGAAATATTTAATTGAAAGGACTCAAGTTGGAGTTTATGGGTATAAACACATATTTCTGGGAAAGGCAACAGAGGACATTTTCCATTTTGAAATGTAGATTTAGATCTCTAGTCATTGTGGAGATACTGCGGGGGGTCCTGAACATGTGTCAGCTGTTCTCATGCTGATTTCTGAAACTGTCAGAGTTTATTTAACACCCTTATACTTGAATTTGTTATAAAAACTGCTAGACTGTTTCCTTACTGCTGTTTGCTCTATAAAAGCATCTCTAATTTTGGTCTGGTCCTGTGCAAAATGTTTGTTCTTCCTTGAAACAGTAAATGTGCTTTCAGTGCTTCCATGAGGCTGTTTTCTTTGTATAGCAGAATTAGTCTAATCTTCTCATACCTATGTGCAAAGGCAGAACATTAATATATTTGGACCATTTGATTGGTTCCTTACTATTTAAAATGGCATAAAAAATTAATACTGTCACTGGTGCATGGAAATCCCAAATTAACAGAAATTAATGCTGGCACTGATCCAGCTTTAGCACTGCTGAGAGAAACTGAGGCAGTTTTGTAAAACATAATGTAGCATGCTATAACTACTTCTGATTTAAACCTTATTTTTCATACCTGGTAGGTCAGTGTATTAAAGCCTTTGTTTTTCCCGCTTCCCACCACAGAGTGTATGCTTGTAACATTACTTTTTTGTATTAAAGGAGCTTTAGAATAGAATTACTAGAAAAGTGGTGTGTTAAAACTAATCTGTATTAATGTCACCATTCTAAAAAATATACAGACAGTTCCTAGAGAAATGCTACCTTTGTGCAACTTGTAGGGGTTTTTTTTGCCATCTCAGCAGATGATAATATCAAAAAAAAAGAGGAAAAGATAAACTACTTTGGTCTTGATTTATAGGCAGTCTTCTCTTTTAAATCCATCCACTTGGGTTTTTTTTTTTCTGCTCTTTCTTCTTCTCTTCAGACTATACTCTATTAAAACAACAACAACAAAAAAACCCCAAAATATCACCAAACAACTGAATTGCAAATGGACTGAATTTCCCTGAACTGAGTTTATAGTGATGAGGTTATCTGTGAGAAAGGCCTTGGTTCTTGGTGAGTGAAGGCACTAATGAAAATTAGCATTCTGAAAGTATCTTCTGCAGCTGTCTTCATAAAAAGAAACTGATTAGTGGTTTGGACGGTGCTAACTCTGTAAATTATCAAACAAAATACGACAGAAGCATCCATTTATGTATATGAAAATTACAATTTGAACATCACACTTAGAGAACATTAATCAACTTCATTCTTTGTTTTTATGCCTAATGAGGCTTTTCAGAAAGGTAAACAGATTTCTAAATAAAGTTGCCTTTGCAAAAATGGATTAAATGCATCCCTATTTGGTATTTATTTATTTATTAATTTTACTGTTTTACCAATTAATTATTTATTTATATAGACATCATTTGGTAAGATGTGAAAGAACATTTGAAATGATTAAACTTCTGCATTATATACACCAGCACCAATAGAAGCAGAAATAAATGCAGTCTGGTTTTGTTCTCTCCCTTTTCTCTTTATTGATTTAATCTCCTTCACAGCAATACTACCTTGTAATTGTGTAAGCGTGAGATTTTTGCAGGCTTTCTAATAGCCATATCTCACCAGCTTTTGTCTGTGCCTTCCTTCTGTTAACAGCTTTGATTGTCAAAAAGACATCCTTCGTCTGCTTTCCTTTGTGAGTTTGTGGAGGGAAGCTGCTGTTTTTCCCCAAAGGATCTACATGTTAAGTATTGCTGGTGCTCTGTTCTCAGACCCCAAAACATACTTGTTTTAGCTGTTAGAAAAAAAACCCAAACCAAACCAAATCAAAAAGCTCACCACCAAACCAAAACCAAACAGCACAGACTTTTGCACTGTGTCTATTTTTCTAGGTGTTCTGATTGTTCAACATTTAAGTAACATCCTCTTACAGTTTTTTCAGAATTAAGGTACTGATTCAAGTCCTCACAACTGCCTATTTTTTTTTTTTTAAATAAAATGGTATACTAGAAATTACATCAGTTACTCAAATTTCAGCCTCAGCACCACAGAACTATGATGCTGCACTTGGTTACACTGACATGCATTTGATTTACTTCATTAACATCAATGTATCAAGGCCATAGCAACTCTGTGCAAACTATTGGCTGCATATGTATGCTTCATCAAGGCACACAGACAAACTTAATGTCAACTTTTATTTGTCGTCAGATGACACAATACATCCTTCTGTGTCCCTGTGCTCTGCTCCAGGGGAGGGTCCGTTCAGTTCTACATCCTTCAGTGAGTAGCGTGGGAGTTGCACCCTACTACCTTCCTTCCTACTATCATCTGGATAGGGCAGGAGTGATGACTTACCATACTACCAGTGATACAAAACATCCTTTTCCACCCTATAGTGGTTTGGTAATCCTGGATGGTGCTTCTGGGGTTAAAACCAAGTCTCTGACTGCTTTGAGTGACTCATGGAATATGTGAAGCAGAAGTGAAGTTGACAGGTGCCCCTGTGGGCTGCTAGATGCTCAGAAAGGATATTCTACTCGGTATTCTCACACTGATCATCTGTGCCTATCACATGATCCTGTTTGAAGGTTTTTACAGAACAAAAATTCGTCTATGTTTACTCTAGAAGAAATCTTGCCATTTCAAGCCAAGGTTCATTTTGTCTTCAGTCAATAGCATTATATGAAGATGTGTGAATTAAAAGACCTCACAGGTAGGTGGAAATTGCATGTTGTGAGCAGAGGACAAAATCTCAGGATCGTGTTACATTTTTTACCAGTTTCTATTCAGGTGTTTCACACAAATGTCTTGTTAGAGCTTCAGGTAGTCAAAGGACTTGGGAAACAAAAATGTTTCCAATATTATCTTAATGTTTTCTTGCCAGTAAGCAGCTGACATGAGAAAAGATAGATCCTAAGCGTGGGATGTGCAGAAAAAGACACATGAGAAAGGGAATAAAACTAGAAATGTGACATGCTCATCTACTGAAGTTTTGTACACCAAAACCCTCCATGTATTTGACTTTGAGCTCTTTCCATTTGAAAATATTTCTACCAGCTTGCAGAGGAGGTGCTTTATACAATTATTCCTTACTGACCTTAAAAATTCTTTTTCTTACCAAGCAAAGTTGGGAAGCAGATACTCTGACTGAGGTCTGGCTCAAATCATCTCAACAGGGTTGCCTTGGAAGACATTGAGTTATACCAGTTTACACCACCCTTGTTTTTACAGATAATGGGTAGGACATGGCTTAGATAATATTGTGTTACTGAGAGCTAGAATGAAGGTCTGGGAATTGAAATGTCTATTGATCACTGGACTAAGATGTGGAAGGTAGTTAATGCTTCTTTAGGAAGCAAGTGCCCTGAGCTATTTCATAACTCTGCTACAGAATATGCTGATCTAATATCATGCATTTAACCCTCCCCCATTTTATTTATTATACAATATTAGCAAGGTTTTACAACATATTAAACTACATCTTTGCAAAGGGTGATCGATGTATTTGCTTAACATGAGTGTGCATGAAGTTACTGTTGCAGTGAATTTCATTATACTTCTTTGTTTTTAATGTTTAAAGTAATTAAACTGTTTCCTTAATATGAGTGTCTTTCAGACTTCTGACCTTATGACAGCAGATGGGACCAGCTTTACCACAAGGCCAGGGGTAGACCCCTGGCACTGTGCCTTGAATGGCAATCTGCCAAGAAACTCTTTGCAACATGCAGACCCCTTTACAAGAGGCCTTAGTAGCTCAGTTCAGTGGTAGAAAGTCTGTCAGGGTGCTCTGATTTAATACCTTTTTTTTTTTTTAAACTGGTTGGTAGCTGGAATCTTTTGGCTATCTCTTAGGTTAAGTAAAGGCTGACTTCTACAGGCAGAACTTCTAGAAGATACTGTAAAAATGCTGCTTGCCACCGCTCCTGGGTTCAGGTCTTCTGTGCTGATGAGAAGATCTGAACAGCTTCCAACTGAAGTACAGGAAAAAATGCATGTGAAAGGACATAGGGTTGAAGCTTAATTCCCTATCATCAATAATAGAAACTGAAACCCTTTACACATCTATACTATACCGTCTTTGAGAAAGGATGGTACAAAAGCTTTATACAGGACATGTATTAATGAATGATCATAACAACCATGTCTGTTACATGGTTTTTTTTCCTCCCCTTTCTTTTTCTTTAATCACTCACCATTTTATAAAGTATATTTCTGCCTAGTAGTAGATAACTTAAGCAATCCACTTCACAAGGTTCTGGCTGTAGCAAAGTTAAGCCTTCTTCCTTTTCAGAAGATCTCAGTGTTAAGTGTTGTGTTTCAGCTATCACAATTTAGCAATTATCTCCTACTGATAGAAGTAGCCACATTGTTCATGCTTGTCTTGTCATGATGTCTGATCATATCGAGTAGACTCAGAAATGTAAAACACATTTAAAATAACTCCTCTTCCCACTCCACCCAAAATAAAATGGGAAAAAAAAAAGAAAAAACAAAACGGAATAGTTTTCTGCTGGTTTAGGTCTGTGCTCCGGCTCACTTGAAGAGCTGATGAGCATCCATGTGGGTACAAAAGAGGGGCCATGGTCAGGGAAAGGATTGGGTTGGGAGACAGGACTGTTCCTTCATTGCCAGGGAACTATTATATTGGCATAACTATAATATGAAGCCTTAGATATTTATTTTTTTTTTAGAGTAACTGATTGTGCTTCAAAAATACTCCCCCTGAAGATTTGTATTCTGTACCCATATTTTGCTTATGGTGAGCACAGAACCTCTAGCCAAGTTTGATAGGGTATCCATATTTCATTTGCATCAGTAAATTAATTTAGGTATCTTGTGTTTTATATACTTGTCTGTATATCTGTGTGTATATATAACAATATAGAGTGATTTGATGGGCTGCCTTTCTTCTATCTGCTGGAGAAATATTTTTAACACCTTCAGACTTAAATAAAATCAACAATACTGAGGGGTTTTTTTTTCACTATTGTGCTATTATCAGAGAACAAAGTATAACCCTGTCTGAGGCTGACCTACATAATTCTCTAAGAAATCTGGCACTTTAGACATGACTTACTTGGTATGGTGACATGAAATCTCACAGGTACCTTACTTTTCAGTGCTCAGCTGCATTGGGGAGTATTTTGTTGCTCATTTTGCTTCTTTGTACCTCATTCATTGACCTCGTCTTTGTAACTTTTTTCACTGCCCACTTATTGGCATTCTAACTCACTTGACAAATGGACTGCCATTTCTACAAATGCAACAACCACAGTTTGTCTGGTAGCAGAAAGGTCTGATCACCCCAGCTGTGATCCTCACATATTGTTACCTACCCTCTTGGGCACAGAAGACATTAAATCAGGCTTACTGAAAACATTTGTAACAGATCTAGTGTCTCATATGAAATTCTGCACAGGTAATTCCTGAATTTGAAATCTTAGTCTGCAGTGAGGGGTTTATACCAACCACTCTGTGTTTGATGATCATGTTTGAATAAAAAATATACCTTTCTGTAATGTTTTAAGAGATTTTCATAACAAAGCTTCACATTTTGTGAATGTTCAGAAACATTCTTTTAACTCAGTTTTATGCTGAGTCCTTCTGGGGATATTGTTTCCTGGAATATAAATAGATAGGAAGGTTTTTTTCCTCATTCACAGTTGTGACCTGGAGACTTGGTACTACAGGAAATATCAGTTCAAAACAGGTGCAAATGTTGCTTCACAAGCTAGCAGAAGCTAGCAAAATTCTTTTTGTTGCTGTCCTACACTCATAGAGAAAGCCAGTACAGTCAGAAAAGTGCTAACAACATTGGCCCAATATATACACAAACATGATGGAAGATTAAGTTGTTTTAAAACTTTCATAAGCAGATATGGATTTTTTTTTTTTTTTTCCAGATTTTGTGCAGTTCTTCTTACCCAGCAAATCCTAACCGAATTATTAAGATCTGCTCTTTACAAATATAACCAATGGAATTATCTTTCTTAAAGGCTGTTTTGAGTATTGTACCTGCAAGTTTAAGTTAATAGATTTGAGTTTCTGAACATCTTTTATATAAAAATATATCACCTTTAAATGATAGGTCCTTGTTATCAAATACAAAGAGTTTTACAGAAATCCCTTCATATTTTAGCTGTGGGTCTTGTAATGAAAAAAAAAAAAACCAACCCCCATCATTTTGTAGTGACTACTTTTATGAATATTTTCAACTCCTCTGGAGCACCTTTGTATAGCATTATTTATAGTAGTTACAGTGAATTACTGCATTTGTACTTGAGGCTTGATGAACACGGGACTCGTTGATAGGCAGTGGAGCTGCATGTAAAAAGGTACAACTTCTTAAAGAGCTGAATGCATGTGTGTGACATAAAGATGTCTTTCTGATTGAAATTGGGAGAAATACTGTCTCAGCATACATAAAATTGTTAATGCAAGCTTGTTGGACTATGCTTTTCCTGCAATAGTTCTGAAGAAATAGGTTTCAAAAGTAGGTAGGAAGAACCTTACTCTACTTGTATCTGATGCCTGTAGAAGGAACATTCATACCTAGCTTAAAGCAGATACAACTTTTGAAGTAGCCAAAGTTAGATGAGAGGAATCTTCCATTTACTCTGTGGAAGTTTGGACAGAGACACAAATGGGAGATGCTGATTTCAAATGTCCACACTTAAACCAAACTCTGGTCTTGATTTTCACATGGATTCTTTACAGCTGAGATCCAGTAAGATCTGCATGTAAATTTTTCACTTAAGGGTTAGGGATTTTTAGATTAAGGGTGCTTCTATTCATAAGTAGGCTGCTTGAGTGAAATAGTCAAGCATAGGTAGTGGGTTTTTGTTGTTTCACTGCTTTATGAAATATAATTATTATCGTTTTATTAATTTTACTTAATAAGTATTTGAATGTTTTGTTAAAATCATACCCACATAAATTAATCAGTTGTAACACCATATTGTACTGAAATTTTGTGATTTTGTATACAGTGTACAGAAGGCATTGAGAGTCATGAATCTATCCTTGTGTTCCAACACCATAGTTGCATGATGACAAATTGTTAGAGAATGTGGGCAGCATGAAAGTGCAACAGATGAATTTTGGAAAGCAATATAATATTGTTTATTTCAGTATTCAAACCAGCAAAAAGCACATTAAACTCTTTCAGTCTACTTTTAATCTGAAAAATATATCATTATGATTATTTGAAGCATTCATTCGTGATGATATCTAGTTATTGTATTTAATACACATTTGAGGTAAAACAAAACAAAACAAAACAAACGTAACTTGTTTAGCTTTTTGTCTTTTAAAACATATGATATTACACTTGAAGAAAAGAGGTATTGTGGTTTTGTTTCGGTATTTTTTAGCAAAAAGGGACTGCAGATAACAGCAATCCAGACATTCACTCACAAACAGCACATTCCATTCCTACTTTTTGATTATACTCTTTAGGTAGATAAGCTACAGCAAAGCAGACAAATAGTTGTCTAAAACTAGTAAGAAACAGTTCTGTTAATTAGCCAACAGGGGGTGGACAATTTCCTATTTCTAGATAAATCTCATTTTGATTTTGATTATAACATATCTCTATGTAGCCTCTGACATACTGCTGATTTAAAGATGTGTTCCTGAAAGAGGAATTTTTGAGTAATAAGTTCATGACAATCATACTGTTTGTTCAAATTACTTCCTCACCCCTTTTAAAAATGTTTTATACCAAGCAAAAGAAAACCTGAGGCTTATTAAGATAATGACACTTCCCCCAAGTAAGTTTTGCCTTCCCTTTTGTCTTTTTGGAAGCACAAATGAAGGAAGTATCAGTGTGAAGAACAAACATTTGATCTGAGAAAAAAAGCTTACAGAAAACTAATATTTTAAGAGAGGCAACTGCACTTTTAGGAAGATGTATTTGTTTTCAATTCTTTGGAAAAGGGACTGAGAGTGGGTAAAATGATTAAGTGTCACCATGAGGTGTTTTTGTTTTGCCTCTGACAAAGGATGCTACATTTAAAACTACCTATGGGGAGGCTGGGAATAAGGTTGCCTTCTGATTTGTCAAAGTAGGAAGCATATTTTGAATTGAAAAGGAATGTGTCATCTTACTAAAAGAGATTAACATTAAGCCCACAGCGTAAACAGCTTGGGTGGAAAAAAGGAAGCTGATTAGCAATTCAAGCTTTATCTTTACTGAAAAGCGACTGATGCCCAAAGAGTTCTGGCATTCTTCACCTTTTGTTGACCATCTGTATCTATGAGCTCCCCAACAGAGATGCAGCTCACTTGGGGACAGAAGAGCAGAAGGGCATAGCCTCCTCTACAAGAGACAGAAACCAAAAGCCACGCTAAACACCATCAATTAAAATTCATTAGTCCTGTAGGAGCTGCCCATTAGAGTGTTGAGTGTGCACAGATGCCGCTATTACAAGCATGACACCAGTAATTAGGCACCAAAAGTGGGAGGACTTCACAGCCTATTTAGCAAAGATATGATTTCTCTGTTCTTGCATAAACTTTGTCATAACTTTAATTGCAGCAGATTTCACTTACATTGGTCAAAAGAAATAATGCCTTTCTTATAACTGCTAGGACTGCTGCTAATGCCTTTCTTATAACTGCTAGGACTGCTGCTTTCTAATTATGTTTAAGACACATAACAAAATAGTTGAGATTACCTCATGGAAAAAAGTATTGTGCTATTAGAAGTACATTAGTTATGATAGATGTCTATACTTAGTCAAGAAAAATTAAAGCCCAATTCATTCTTACAGATTTTCATGTTGGCTGTCAGGGCTGACTGATGACTTGTCTTCTGAATGCATCTGTAATGCTTTAAAATAAAAGATAGCTATCTTTATGTAACTTGGTGGCAGAGGCTTTAAAGTTCCTCTTAAAGCTTAGTTTTCCAATGTCTTTGGAAGTCCAGAAAGTGATTCTTTTTATTTTTTTTTCTTGTTTTCTTCACACAAAGAATGAGGAAAGCATAGAGTTTCTTTGACAAAGAACAAATTACTATCTTATTCTATCTACTTGCAAATGACAATCTGTTCTTCAGTTATCCTTTTTACTTCTTACTTAAATTGTATCTATGCCACAAGACCATTGCTCAGAGCTGGTATAGGAAGGGGAAGAAGTATGTCAGACAAATTTAGAGAAAGTCACAGCTGAATTTGTCCTCTCTTTCCATTCCCCCTTCTCCCCTGTTTTGAGAACAGTGAATAGTTTTTTGTTCCTTAGAATTTTGTTTCAGTGTCTTATGTCATTTATTGAAGCCTTATGAACTCATCTCTTGCAAAAACAAACAACCAACCAAAAAACAAACACTGCCCCCCCGCCCCCCCAAAAAACCC
>JAAGNO010029058.1:0-18447 GCA_033439905.1 Ceryle rudis
CGAGGGTATACTCACTCCTGCTCGAGCCAGGGCACCCCCGCTTCGCTTCGGCTCGACTCGCTTCTCCTCACAGCCGCCGCCGCCGCACTGGGCCGTGCCGGGACGACGGCTCCGCCGAGCCGCGCACCTGCCACAGGTGAGGCGGGCGGGGCCGAGGCGGCCGCCAACCGCCTGCCATCCTGAGTGCCGCCCCCGCGCGCGAAGCCCTCCCGTGCGTGTTCCCTTCCCCCCACCCCGCGCGTACACTTGTGCTTCGCGGAGTTGCAGAGTTTCACAGGTCACCCTTTTTTTCCTCAAATCAGGCAAAAAATGTAGCCGGCTGTAACAGCCAGTGCCGTAAAGCGAGTCGCAGGCGGTGCGGCAGCTAGGAAGGTCCCCGCCCCAGGTGGCTGACGGCCCCGAGCGAAGATGGCGGCGTCAGAGGTGAAATCGGTGCTCTTCGTGTGCCTGGGTGAGCGAGGCGAGGCGCGGGTGTTCTATCCATCTCCCGCCGCTCTTCAGTCAGGGGCACGGGGCGGGGGGTTTAGGGAACGCGGTAAGGAGAAGGCCGCTGCTGGGGAAGCGGCCCGGCCCGGCCTGGCTTGGCGCGGTTGCGAGTAGGCCCGCCCCGGCCGCGGCAGGCGGCTCGGCCCAGGGTGGCTGTGCCTTCCGGGGAGGGCCGGAGCAGTACCGAGGGGAAAGGCAGAAAAAACACTGTCCATCTCCTTCCCGTTTTGGTTTTGCGACAGGTCGGAGTAATCGTTAGGAAATAATAACACGTGAAGTCCAGTATTGATAAACGTTATGGTTTATGTATGGGGAAGAACACCACTTAAATACACATAGCCCAGTGTGGGCTCTGAATTAATTGTTGCCACTCCAGAGCAGCACCGAGTGGTGGTCGCGAACAGTTTTCTAAAACGAGCTGCCCCGTGCTTTGCTTCTAGAACAGCAGGGAGGGAATGGGGAATCTGCCAGCAGCTGTCTGCAGTGTTACCTCTGGTGTGCGGCCTGCCGTCCTGAGCACCTGGCATTAAAGAAAGAGAGAAAACGGTGACAAGAATGACTGAAGTTAATGAAACAGATCCTATACGAAGAGGAAAAATTTATTAGAACTTTAAGTAAGGAAAAGAACTTGGCGAACGTGACGATTTTGATCTGTGAAATTAAGACCATCATGAAAAGCAGGTGAAAAGAGTAAGACGTATTTGAAGGGCTTTCTAAATGAAGATCTAGGAAACTTTTTTCTTTTTTTTAAACTATAAGTTGTGAATCTTGTGTCAGGAGGAGATATAGAAAACAAAAGTGTAAATGGGGTCAGAAGCAGTTTGGATGCTTTCCTGAAGCTTAAGACAATTACTGATAAGCAAGATGATCTCCTGAATCTTCACAACCACCAAATTGCCAACCTGACTACATGGATTACAGAGCCATGCCCCAATTTGTACACACTTTCTCTAACCATCTGCTTCTGCTCTCTTTTGGTGATAACAAGCTAGATGGATCTTTGCTTTGATCTAGGAGGGCTTTTAACATTATCTGCTTCCTAGCCCTTATAATCTTACCTGTGTGCTGAGAGTTGATCCCTGTGATTCCCTGGCATTTTGCCAGTTTTGTTACAAAACCATTGGTTAATGTGTTTCTTTTTGCTATCTGATTTGTTGTAATAGGAGAAATGCGGATTAACTAAATAGCAAAACAAGAGTTGAGTTTTGTGAAATATGTTCTGATGTTTACCTTAGAGTAATATCAGCCCTGAATAATAATTTAGGGGAAACATTCTTTAATAAGGGACTATCAGTTGCTGTATGTTTGGGAGCTGGTGGCCTAGACAAACATTTTTGTATAAAAACTTCTAATTAATACACATTCTTCTTTCCAAGCACTATGTTCTAAAGGCAGTAATAATCCTCACAGAACAATTCATGCGTATGAGCCTGTAAACGCACAATGGTGATTTGCACTGTAACAAGTTCATAAGTCAGTTGAGTCTCTTGAGGAACTGTTATTAGTCGAAGTTAGTATAATAATTTAGGTATGGAGTAAAATTATTAATGTTAAGCCTGCGGAAAGGGGGGAAAAAGTCAGGACTGGGTTTTTGTGTTTTTTTTTTTTTTTTAACAAAGGTTGTAAATACCTTTTAAATTTCAGGTTCTAATGCTTTTTGTGGGTTATAAAAAAATAACTTTAATGGTATGTGATGTGTGACATAAAATCTAAGTGACATGACAAGCACTTTTTTTTTCCAGTAAAATGCATACTCTTTTCAGTTGTTTTGAAGGCATCTTGTTTCTCCTTCCTGCATTTAGTTTGCTTAATTTTTTGTTAGTCTTGAAGAGTGATATTTATGCCTTAATAGGTTTTTTCCTCCTAAATTTTATTAGAAGTAATACCTATGGTTATTGCTGAAAAAAATAGTAAACAAGTTTTTAGAATGGTATTTACATGTAATATTCTGTGTTGGTTAATGAAGCACATTAATTCTGAAGTTTGAGACATTCAGTGAGAGCTGATCCCCAAAAGTACAAGCCGCCTTGAAAAATTACATTTTCTGTATGCCTTATTTTGAAAGAAACCTATTACTGAAGTATCTATTGACTGTGTTCTTTGTTTATAATGAGATAAGCAGATACTCAGTACACAACAAAACACAATCTAGTTAATGTGCATAACTACATTAATGGTAACGGTTCCTCATCACTGAGAAGTAAGTGAAGCACCCAGCAACATACGTAATTGCAGTTTGTGAAAAGGCACCAGGAAAGGAAAGAATCTTTTTTCATTTAAGGCTAAGAAATAATTAAAACTGGAGGTGAACCAAAATTCAGGTTACTCTTTTTACACTTACGTAGCTCATCTAGTTAATGGTTGAGCTCCAGAAATTATCTTAATATGATGCTTTTACGTAAGTCAGCCTCTTTCTCTCTGATGACTTGCACACTATAACATAAACAAGCTGTGTGGACTTCCTGGACCAGACACTGGCTTGCTGATCTCTTCCGTGTGTGGAGGAACAGCTGTAAGACTGGTGAATAGTAAGCAAAATGGTTTTGTCTGGATCCTCAGAAAAGCGATGCTTCTTGTGCACCACTGAGTATGGGTGTTGCCATCAGAAATCTAGACTGCATAAAATAATTTCTAAAATGACAATTTATTGGGCATGAGGAAGTTAGGTTATAGTTATAGAGTGATTTGAGTTTCCTAGCTCAGTTCTCGCAGTCCATTATATGTGTTTAGATATAGCCAAATACAAGGTTTCATGGGAGAAAATGCCATTTATAGCTGTGGTACGGGAAAGCATTAGGTTGGATAAGACATTGAAGAAGTAATGGAAAACGGCCACTGTAATGAGCGTTCTTAGCAAGCTGACAAAAAGAAATGATGCCATTTTTTTGGATAGAGTAAATTAGATAAATGTAAAGAAAATACCTTTCTTGCATGCAGCGTTTGTGAGATATCTGTAAGAACACAATGCTTTGTTTAATCTGTGTTTCAGAATGATGCAGAAGTACTAAGAGAGTTGAAAGCATGGTTGTATAAGTGATCTTGGAATTGGAAAACAAGATAAAGATGTATGCTTAAAAATGTTGACAGTCTGTTTGTGAGTAGTGTTGAAAGCTTTCATTTTTACTGGGGAGCCTTTAGGTGGCTGAGAAAAGCATGACGTTCTAGGAAGTGTAATCAACCTTGCTGCAGGGAAAGATTTTTAAAATGTGAACGTTCATCAAATCAGCTGATGGTATGACTACCATGAATCCTGGCAAGTCATATTGCTGTGGACCTTGACTACACTGACTGAGACTTGCTTGGCTAGGAGCTTTGAAACCTAGAGCTCCTGTAGACATCCCCATTTAGCTACCTTGAACCAAAACTGAGTTCTGCTTAGAGATATACACACGCTGATATTTGACTTCTGAGAGAAATCCTATTGTGTGAGGGGATGATGTGTGAGGTTAGATGATGTCATTTAGGTAGTTATGTACTTAAGTGTTTCAGATAGCCAATTTAATGTAATACTTAAGAGTTTGTGAACAGAAAGGTGAGGGAATCTGAACTAAAATCAGATCATTGAATGGTTCCTTACAAAGCTAATTGAATGCTGAGTGTGACAAGATAGACTTAACTGGAAAGAACTAGGACTCGTGATGATGTTCAGAGAGGAATTTGCGTACAGAATGGAATAGAGTGAGCAATAAGTTTTAAACACTCATGAAGGGGACCTGATGAATGATGCAGATGATACCAGAAAGCATTATTACAGTCACTCAAATGAACTGACCATTCATGGAAAGCTCAGTAGAGTTAAAAGCAGGTTTTTTTAATGGGAGGTGGTGAGTGTTAGTAAAACTTACATTACAAGTAGCAGACAGGAAAACAAAGGAAGAAGAGAAAGGTCTTTATTTGCATTTGGGGAAGGTCTGAAAAGGTTAGAGAGCTGAATAAGGAACAATGGAAATACAAAAATGATTAATAGACTAGATAATTAGATCAACAGTACTTGGAGATCAGCTATGGACCTGAATATGAAATGGATTCAAGTTGGTTTTGCTGTCAATAGAAGCAGCACTTCCATTTCTGTATGGGAATGGGTCAAAGATTAATGCTGAGACTAGAGTAAGAACTCAAAAAATTAATCATTGGCTTGGATAACCATCACTGGAGTACTTGTTCCTGGAAAGTGAGTGAGAAAGCATAACTCCATAAAAGCGATCAACAAATGGTTCCAGTACTGCTTCTCTGATGAAATTTAACTCTTATCCTTGAATCATTATATTTGGAGATGTTTGTAGGATTTATTTCAATGGGCAGACTCTCTGGGTGCCTTGGATACTAGTTTTCTGTGATTGAAAATGCCACTACAACTTACAGAGCTTGAAATTTAAAAAATTAAGGGAAAAGGTGGAGATTAATACTGTTATCTTCTCCATAAAAAAACATGGTCAGATCAGTCAGAAATAGAACCAAGGAGAAAGGAGCACCTGAGGAGGATGAGTAGCAAAGATGAGTTTAGATAACATTTAAGGAAATATGGTTCAAGTCCAAGGAGGAAGGTAAGCCCCCTATGAATCTTCTTGTGAGATTTCCCCCCCAATACTGTCCAGTTATGGCTGTCAGTCCATAACTTAGGAAATACAGTGCTTCTGTGATGAACCTCAATAAAGCCTGGTAAAACTGATGCGGGATGTAAAACTGGATTTGAAATGGATAGAAATTAGCGTGGGACAGGGACAATTACTGGAAAACAAGGATTGAAGTTTGCATATGTCAGATAGGGCTTATCATTCATCTCATCATTAATGTAAACAGTTGCAAGGAGCATCATGGGTAAAGAGAGTTAGTTAGGTTAAACATAATACTGCAGAGTATGTGGAGAAAAGAGCTTTTATTTTGTCAGTTCTGGGATTCTGCCTGTAGTCTCCAAGAATAGATTTGAATGGTGACTGCAGTTCTGCAGTAGTGTTATCATCTGTGGTAATATCTGGAATGTGTCATCATGGAATACATTAATTTTTAAGTTACAAACTAGGTTATGTGTGGTTTTTTTTTTTTCAAAAATAATATGTAGTATATAGTTGTTGCTAGAAGTGGTAGTTAATATATTTAATCGGTCAGTGATCATGGTGCCATTCATGATGATATTTGATATGATACCATCAAAGATTATGGCATTTATTTTAAGTAGTGAGCAGGTTATAGAAAAGTGAAAATTTGGAACAAGTCATTCAATCCAGATAAAGCAGAAGATTAAACAAATAGAAAAGCCATGAGGGATTTATTTCCAAAGTACCATTTTTAAATTCCGGGAGCTAGTTAACGAATTGGTAGGACCAATAGTATTAATCATTGTTTATTACTGAAATTTTGAGTGTAGTAATGAAACTTACTGTTCATGCACAGTCACGTGGGATCATTCATAGAGGAAAAATATTGTACATGAACGAGTGGATGGGCTCAAGAGATGGTGTAATGGAAACAATTTAAGTTTATACAGAAGACTTCAAGGTCACCTGTCTGAAGCAATAGAGAAAGAGAGGCAATGGATAAATTAGAAGTGGGGGATGATTATTGCAAATTTGATACTCCTGAAGGAGTCGTATGTGATTGTAGAAGTTATCTTGGATTATTTTCAAAAGACCTAAGTAAATATTTCAGTTTTTTTTTTTCTTTTATAAAACAAATTGATAAAAACTTCTTTTTGCATTGTAGTCTGTGGTTTTATTTGTCAATATTCAAGAAAAGTAAATTCAAACTAGAACAAGTGTGGAGTTGGCTTAACTGGAGTGCTTAGCTAAAGGTCAGTTAATTTCATGAGAAGACTGAGGGTTTGGTTTGTTTAGTTTAGAACAGCTATGCTTGACAGGGGTTCTCTGTCTGTTGAAGGAAAGAAAGTTTTTTAAGATAGTGATGTTAACCAAGCAGACTTCCAAGAATAAATACTGAGAGGCAATTGGGAAAGGTTTCAGGCTACCACAGGAAATGAGTATCTGGAATAGCCTCTTAAGATAGATGATGCTTTCTAAAAGAGATTGATGTGTTTGTAAAAGAAGGGATGCTGTACAATGCCTGCAGTATCAAAGAATTTGGTTCATTGATTATGAAGCTTCTTTTTTGCCTTATGCTGTATATTACCATGTTCCCTCTGTTTCTTATTAAAATGATATTGTTTAATGATTAACGGTCTTAACTAAAGAAGTGAGACTTTTTTTATTATCATATTCATTAACATTTTTATAATTAATAAGTGCTAACCTGTTACCTCACTTACTTTATAAATAAACCCAACTTTTTCATGCTTTATTTTCTTCCAAGTTTCTCTGCTTGGAATAAAGTAGTTCCAACAACAGAAATAGTATGCTTTCTTCTGGAAGAAGAATCTACTACCATCAAAATTCACTTAAAGTTTCAGTAAGATCAGTTTCTCAATGGTTAGCCAGTTCTTTTGCCCATTTAGTGATTTGATGTTCTATAAAACTTTGGCGGCAAATTTGTATTGCTTCAGTTGTTCACTTCCCACTTTGTTCTTTCTTTGTTTTGTAGTTGGCATGATTGACAGTATGTTATTAAATGCCCAGATCATAGCAGCTTCTTTATTTTTAGCAGTGAAGTATCTACCTTGATACTTTGAAAATGTAGGCATGAAACTGAGGCTAAGTAACTGATCGGAAAATTGTGCAACTTACCTCTGTTCATGGGCATTTAATTTTTACTGTTTGAGATTTGGAAAGAATTTAATCAGTAGTAGAAGAGAGATTTATTTAAGGGTATAGAAGTGAGTGTTGCCATTTGTGATTCTTTTTTTTTTTATACTTAATAGTCAGAAATGAGCGAAGTCATACATTCTCTTCGATGGAAAGTGAAGATTTGCTCCTATGATTTGTTTGTATGACTTACTGTGCATCTAGGTTACATCTCAAATCTGAATATCCATCTAGTTGCTCACAATTTCTGAAGTATGTAAAGGTAGAAAGAGTTAAAGTAATAGTTGAATAGACTTTTTATTGTTGTTGAGAAATTTCTACTCTCTGTCACTTTAAAGCCGTTGACCCTTGTCCTGTCACTACAGCTCCCTTTATATATAGAAAGGCTGCAGTAAGCCCTCCCCAGTACTTCTCCAGGCTGCACAACCCCAGTTCTCATTCAGAGGTGTTCCAGCCCTCTGACCATTTTTGTGGCCCTTTTCTGGACTCATTCCAACAGGTTCATGTCTTTTTTGTGTTGAGGGCTCCAGAGCTGGATGCAATACTTCAGGTGAGGTCTCACCAGAGCAGAGGGGGGAGAATCACCTCCCTCAACCTTCTGGCCATGCTTCTTTTGATGCAGCCCGGGATATGGTTGGCCTTCTGGGCCGCAGGTGCACACTGTCGGTTCATGTCTAGCTTTTAATCTACCAGTACCCTCAAGTCCTTCTCTGTAGGGCTGCTCTTAATCCCTTTATCCTGCAGACTGTACTGATACTGGAGATTGCCCCAACCCAGGTGCAGGATTCTGGGTTTCCACCCTTGCAGAATCTCTTGGGTTATAATAACATAAGAAATCTGCATTATACCTAAGTAAATAAAAACCTGATCTGTGCTGACAAATCCACAGAATTACTGACTTTTTGTTTTGGTTTGGTTTTAATCATCTGAAATTTAATTCTAATCTCCTCTGTTTCTGTAGGAAATATTTGTCGCTCTCCAATAGCTGAAGCAGTTTTTAGAAAACTCGTAACTGATGAAAAAGTTGAAAATAAGGTAAGCTATTTCTTTCTGTTCCTGCCTAAGAAATAACTGTCTTGTAGTCAGTTAGTAGAAATATAAGCAGTCAGAAAGGAAACATAAAAATGTAAATTTGTTTTTCTGTAGTGGAGGATAGACAGTGCAGCGACATCTACCTATGAAATAGGAAGCCCTCCTGACTATCGAGGACAGGCTTGCATGAAGAAGCATGGCATTACCATGAATCATATTGCCAGGCAGGTACTGTACTTTAATTTTCTTTAAATATGTGTATGTACTTGTTTTGTTGTTACAGTGGATGACAGACAGTGCTGCTGTTTCAGACTGGAACGTGGGGCGCTCCCCAGATGCAAGGGCTTTAAACTGTCTAAGAAATCATGGCATTGAGACAGCACATAAAGCACGGCAGGTAGAAGAGCGTATATTTTCTTTCTTACTCATACCCATGCTTTGTTTGGCCCTAACCATTACAATCACAGAAGTCATCTACCAGTGCATGGTTAAGCATCAAATAATAAATACCATGTGAAAGTTTTTCAAAGGACTCCAAAGTTAGGCAGCTCTTCTAGTGGAAGTTAGTGAGTTTCTTGTTACTAAGCTTCCTTGAAAGTGTAGCTAGGAAGCATTGGAGCAGTTTCTGCATTATAGAAGAATCCTGCCTTCAAAAGTATAGTGGTTTGGGCATTTTTCTGAAGCATTTTTTTAATACTTATTTTTAAAAATGGTCTTACTTTAGTACTCTGTGATGCTTCATTCAGCAAGGAATTGTATTTCTGTTTATGAGGTCCATAAAGAATTAGAATACCTGTTCACCCATCACAAAATTCTGCTCTTGTATGATCTTCTAAAAAACATGCAGAGTTCTAAATTAGAACAGAGGTACTCAAACACAAGATTAATAGTGTGATTGTTTTCCTCTGAAGTTACCACCATACCCTTGAAGTATTCTTAAGTCAAAACCAAATTTGTCACTTAGTGAAATCCTCTAAGTTTTATCAAAACTCATCTCAGTTTTCATTAAAAAAGAACATGTATTTCCATGCTGCACTCCAGAGAGATTGGGAAGAAATGTGTCTGTATCTATTTATATCATTTAGACACTCAAATAAATGCACATAACTTACTTCAGTTAACTGTGCTCTGGATATAAGATATTCCTTCAGGGCTTCACCTTTACTTAGCTGAAGTTTATGCCACTAGTTCTTGTACTGACAAAAAGATCAAGTAGTCTTTTTTTTATATTACATTTCTGCTCCCTTCAGAATTTTACTAGACCTTTGTGAGGTCGTATTTAATTTCTTCACTTCTGAAGACTACATGTTTAGGTTTTTAACTTTTTAAAATAAATTCCCTCAATTAGTCAATTGCCCTCTGCTGACCTCTCCTGATGCTAATCTCCATTATATAATAACACAAGCAAGATTGAGCACAACATTTTTTTCAAAATTTCAGTGTTTTATTATTAAAATAATTGCTAGAAAAAGTCTGTTGTCTTTTCCTGTTATAATTAGTAAATTCAGAATTTGTCAGTGCTTAAAAACAGCATTATTTATCATCATACAAGCTAAATGGTACTGAACCTAATCAGTCAGTGTTGCAGTCAGGTAGTATAACATATTTGTATTCTTAAAATATAAGCTTTGGAAACTTGAGAACTGTTCTTGGGTACTACTAGAGTGGTTTCTGAGCAGTTAAACTAAAGCAAAGCATTCAAAACCAGTTGTTCCCCTGCCTTCAAACAGATCTATTTATCCTTCTTTGGTAGAGAGGGAATGGAGACACTTTAATGAAGACACTTGCTCATTTGCCAGAGCACAAAAGCAAATTTTTAAAGCAAAAGTGTCTAAAATGTTACATATACAGGGAGAGAAAAGTTAATTAACAGGAATGAGAAAATAAAATGAAAGACTAACAGGGTGAAAATGTGTCTCAAACATCCCATTACAAACACTTTGTTTTATAAATAAAATTTTGAAATCCCTGTACTACAGGTTCATTCTGTTCATTCTGCACTCATGTTAAATATCTACCTCCAGTATTTTTTTCCAAGCTTCTGTCAAACTGTCTCTGCTGATTCTCTAAACTGTAGACCTGATACAGTCTCATAGTACTTCTGGAGAGAGAGAGACTCAACAGTGTAGAATAGGACTTCAGAATGGTCAGGTTAGTACAAGTGGAATTGTGTTTGTTTCACTATTAGAGACAAACTCAAGGATATAATTTTGTGTGTTACTTGTTTAAGAACAGATTAAGAAAGATTTAATACAGAAGCTCCAGAAATAGAGAGGAGGGATTTATCTTCTGTTGCCTTCAAAATACTGTCATAAGATGACTACCTCATGCAATTATCCTCTTCAGTCCTGTGGAAGACTGTTACCCACCCAATGAAAGGCACTTTTTTCCTTGTCATTTAGTGCATAATTATGATAATCATGGACTGTATCGTTTATTCAAAACTGACATAAAAGCTACAAGAATGATTTATGTGAGGGAATATTAAATTGGTTACATCCTACCATCATATATAGTTAATTAAGTGAAAAGTGAAGTATAAAAGTAAATGTATATACTTGTAAAATAGTTTAAGATTTTAGTTGATGGTAGATTACTGTATGTTTATGTACCCACTGAAATTATCTAAGCTTTTAGTCTTTATGCACAAACCAGATAGGTATTAATCAGTTTCATTTTTATTCGTGCTGAGGCCAAAATTGATTTCTGTATGACTCATCCCATGCATTTGCCTTAAATAAGAAATTTAGATTAGAAGGTTGTATTAAACGCTGTTTCACAACTGGATAAATTTGAGGGCTACTGTCTCTCTTTGGGTTTTAAACAGAGAAAAGGAGATTTCCCTTCTGTAAACAAAGGGAAAAGTTTAGCAAATAAATTGATATGATGTTACGTTTCTCCATTGATGGTCCTTAACAATGATTATGTGCATTTTTTAAATGTAAAGTTGTTGTGTGCATAGTTCCAAAGTTGACTACTTCATCTTTCCCCTACCTTTTTCATAATATACATAAATTTTTTATTTCCTCAGTTTCTTCCATCAAAATACTAGTTTTCATAGTTTTGAGGAATATCTTCAGTTTACTGGAGTTTGCTCAATTAAGCTTTTTGTGTCTGATACCACTCTAGGGCTTAAAAGCACAAGCCAACCACTGATCTTGTTTTTAGGGCTGCATTTGTAATGATGTTTGTGCTGGTTCATAGGGTAGTAACTGTCAAGTTATCAAGTATACAGAGAGTGTGGGAAGTGTGGCAGGTGTGTTTTCCCTTTTCACTGCTTTTTATTTTATTCTTATGTATGTCTACTAAAAAGAAATTATGCCCACGTGGTTTCATGGGGCCTAGTGTTTAGCTGTGTAGAGCAATCAGAAGCAGCTTGTAGAGGTACTGCTTAGAGTTGCCAGGAAAACAGAGCTATTTCCACTGCAAAAATATTTTTGTAGGTCAAAGGCACTGCATGAATACAGCAAATATTTTTACAGTGAAAATAAACAAGTCTGCATTAGTTTTCACCATTAACCCTTTCTTTACATATGGTCCCCCACTCTTTAGTTCTCTTAATGTGGAATGATAAGTGTGGTGATAGTATCTGTAGGTCTTTTCTTTCTTCCTGTTATGGGATCTTAATCTGTATTTGCTGTTGCCATAAAAAAAAAGTGTTGTTTTTTTTTTTTCCCATCTAAAACTTTTGTTATTATGTATAATAAGTAATTTTTACAAGTTAAAACTTGGATTTAGAGGATAATGTGTTTTGCTTTTTAGTCTGTTCACTTGCTTACTCACCTCTGTAGCCCATCCTTGCCAGAAATGCCTGCCAGGAAAACCTGTACTAAATAAACTTTCCAAGTGTCTTCGTTATGATACTACACATAGGACTGTACTTGAAATGCAGTCCTATTGTGAACTCATTATAAATTTTATTCCTTTTATATATCGTCATTATGTGCACTTGGTTCAGGTATTTTGTACTAGCACAGTGTGTATTGTGGGTATGGTCTGGGAAGTTTTTACCCTAAGGTAAGGTTTAGATGTAAACTAAACTAAAATTATACTGGTAAAAAGCTGCAGGCATCCTTATTCCAATCCAGTACTTAAGTTAGTGGTTTGTTTGCCTACCTGACTCTGAACTCTGATCTCTGAATTTATTTAATATTCATGTTTAGGAGTCACTGAAATACAGGAAAGAAAAAAGAACAGATGGTATGATGATAGGAAACTGTGCAATAGATCCCAGTTTGATTTTGGTTTGGTTGTTTTGGGTTTTTTTCACAGATTTTGTGAATTTACATGGCTTACAGTACAGTGACTGCATTTGTTTTTAAGAGATTGTAACTCATAACATCATACTTAAGCTTTGAATTTCACTTGGTACCTTTTTCTCTGTAGTAACAGATTTCTAGGTGGAAAGTCCAAGTTACCTATGTTTTTGTTTTCCTGTCAAGAAAGTAATTTTTATTGCATGGTTTCCACAACTGGAAAACTGCTTTAGTTTTAGTAATTGGAAAGCATTAGCAATGTCACTTTAAATGATGATGTAAGTTGAAGCATGAGATGTTTAAAAAAAAAAGTACTTGTAAAATAGGTAACTTTGTGGAAAACTTGTGAAAATGGATAAATAATCATGGCAGACTATATTTAAAAATGTCTTAAATTACTGTAAGTATTGATGAATGTACACAGTTATATTCTTTCCATCTGTGTCTTTTAATAAATCACAACTACAAAATGTGATAATGTGTTTTTATAAATCAAACACAATTTGCAGGTTAAAGCACATGTTTTTAACTCTAGGTTACTAAAGATGATTTCCAGACCTTTGATTATATACTTTGTATGGATGAGAGCAATCTAAGGTAATGTATGAAGATGGATCAAATTCATATGGATTATTTGTAGTGATGTCTCAGAAGTCACTTCTGAGGACAGATGTCATATCTCACTGCTTAGCTTGTGTTGGGTTTGTTTTGTGTGGTTGGTGGGTTTTTTGTTAGTTTGTTGGGTTTTGGTTTTGTTTTCCTTGTGGGTTTTTTTTTTGGTGTTGGTTGGTTGTTTTTTGTATATGTGTGTGAATGGTGATCCAACAGATGAGTTCTTCACTTCTAGTAAGTTTTATGAGCTAGAACTCAAAGGTTCATTTGTGTGATACACAGAATTATAGAATGTTTTGGGTTGGAAGGGACCTTTAAAGGTCATCTAGTCCAAGCCCCCCTGCAGTGAGCAGGGACATCTTCAAGTAGATTAGGTTGCTCAGAGCCATGTCCAACCTGACCCTGAATGTTTCCCAGGGATAGGGCATTGACCATGTCTCTTGGCAACCTGTTCCCACTGAAGGGTTAAGGATGTGGAAATTTAGTATACTTCATGCTATAGATGTGCAGCTGATGCCTGTATAGTTAAGAATGAGGAGGAACTGTCTTGATCAAAGTGATCTGTTTTTCTAATTGCATGGGATCGAAAAGACACTGGAAAATGGAAAGGGATTGAATATGGTGTGGGTTGGTTAGTTTGTTCGTTTTTAGTAGAAATAGAGTGAGCTCTGAAATAAGTAAAGTTGTTAGCTGGGGGAAATTTTGTTACTGCTAGCCCTGTCTAATTGTGTCTTTGAGACAATGTATGCTTTTAAAAAGATTTGATGAAGTAGCTACCTTATATGAAAATCTGGATATCATTAGCAAAGTTTCTACTTAATTACATACATATTGATGGTTTGGGTTAAGGGGCTGAGCTTTTATCAGTTACAAGTGTCAAAGTGCTTGTAAGGACTATTACTTCTAAAGTTAGTTTAAAAAAAACCCCAAGACCCAACCAAAACAGAACCCCAAACCAACACAGCCAACCACAAAACTCGAAGTCCTATTAGTAGCAAGTAAGACTTTTAGAAGCAGCATCACTTAATGAAATATGTATAATTTTGTTGAATTTCCTAAAATGTGTTAAATGACCTCTCTTACACAGCATTCATGAATGAAGGGTATGAAACACTTGTCTTGATTGCAGCATGTCAGGCAAAGATGTGAGCAGTCTTGAATTCCACTTGAATTCTTAAATGGAAACTTCTGTATTAACAGTTTATATGATATGAACAGAAGAAACATCACAACTGTAAGACAGATATTGCTGCTGCAACACTTAAATTTCACCTTAAACTTGCACTCAGTTCCACTATTTTCACTGGGAATGCCTAATCATAGCACTAGGAGGGCAAGGTGATTCCAGGTGCTGATGGAGTGCCTGTCATATCAGAAGATTTCAGACATCCCTTTTCCTTAGTACCAGAGCTACCTGTTGGTCTCCTCTTCATTAAGTGGTATGCCAAAAGCCTTTTTAAGGAAACAGACTTTTTTTTTTTTTTAATAATAGAAGGCTAAATAATTCATTGCAAATCTGTAAATTCAAGCAATAACTTCTTAGCTGATAGAGGAGTCCTGGTTTTTCCTCAAGAAAAAAAAAGTACTGTGGTCTCATGGCTAACTCTAAGCTATTTGAAATTCATTTCTTTATCAGAATTTATTAATAATTATAATTAAATTTCTCAAAACTGATCATGATTATGACTAAGTATTTACAGGAATTTTTGTCTTTTCTAATGCTGGGATAATCAACGGCCATTTGTAAATAGATGGGGAAATACATCTCAAAAGTAGTATATTTTATCAGTGAAAGGCAAAGTAGAAGAAAGGCAATGTGATGAGTGACGAAATGTTACTGTTACAGTATGTCAAAAGGAAGACAGGTCTTGCTCACCGATTTACCATTTTCCACTAAATGTCACAGGACTTCACATGAGTTAGAGGCAGTATTGAGAGAATTTGCCACATACCTATTTAAAACACTAGATTTGAACAGATGGGAGAAACTTACTCATACTTCTGGAAAAACATACAGGTTTTTGGTATTGAACAAAAACGTGGGTTTTGTTCAATACAAACTAAAAGTGGATATTGATGGTACTAATGATTGATTTGAGGAAGATGTTGATGAAGTTACTGTTAGAGAGTACTGTAAAGACTTAGGTTGACTGCCTGATGGCTTGTTTATGCTTCTAAGTTTATGTATATGTCCTCCAGACTCAATTTAAAAAAAAAAGACAACAAGAAAAAAAATGAAAGTAAGCAGCAGCACAAGACAGTCCATGGTATTGACTGAGTCCAGACACATACTGTTGTCCTGTGTTCTCTAGAAATCATCATGAGCATCTCGTGATGATGCCAAAAAATTCTGAAGAAAAATTAATGGGAAGATTTTACATTTTCTTTTACAGAGATCTGAAAAGGAAAAGCAACCAAGTTAAAGACTGCAAGGCCAGAATTGAACTACTTGGAACTTATGATCCACAGAAACAACTTATCATCGAAGATCCATACTATGTATGTGTAAGAGATTCTTTGAGTGGCTTGATGAAAAATGGTGTATGTGTAGTATATAATCTTTCCAGATTGCACAGTTGGCATGTGACATATAATCTGTTGTTACACAAAACCAAGTGTAAAAAAAAAATTTTTTTCAGTGATTTGATAAAACCCGTAAATTACTTGGATAGGAAAGGAAAACACATCTTTATTCTTATAACAATTATTTAAATGTAAATAATGCAGTGCGTCTGTATCTTCAATATTGGGTGAAGCCCTGGTTGGTGAGCATCCTTACAAAGAGGTTGTAATCAAGAAAGATAGACATGGACAGAGATGGTCAAAGAAGTTTGATAATACCAGCCAACAGCAACCAGTTAGATTAAGATGCTTCAGTTTAGGAAAGAGAAGTGAATGAAGATGCTGTGGAGTTCTAAAAGATCTTGATATCATCGGACAAGTTGAGTAAGAAATTGCTATTCGTTACCCAAGGAGAATATAAAATGGCACAGTCAGAAGTGTGTTCAAACCAAAAAGAGGATGTTGGGTTTTTTTTCCACACAGTGCTTCATTAAACTGTGAAACTTAAAATGACAGGTTACTGTGAATGTAAAGGAAAAAAAAGAAAAGGCTCAAAAAGTGAATAAAAAAAATACGTGAAAGAAAGTTTGTCCGGGACTGTTGAGTGAGAAATGTCAGTGTTTGGCTGTGGAAATTCCTGAGCTGCAGGTAGTTCACATTAGGAAGAAACATACAAAGCCTATCAACAGTTACTTATATTGTTATTATTCTTCACTAATGTCAGTTATTTGCCATTACTTACAGTGAGAAACTTTGTTGTTGTTGTTTGAGCCAATATTGCTATTCTTACATTCTTTTTCCTCTTTTCTAGGGAAATGAAAAGGACTTTGAAACTGTTTATGAGCAGTGTGTAAGATGCTGTAAAGCATTTCTGGAGAAGTCTCATTAATGCTTCATCATTTTATTTGTAAAGGAAAATAATTAGCTTGTCATAATAGATGTAATGTTTACTTCGTTGATGTATTTAAATTGTAAAACTATGCGTATGTTCAAAAACTTTTAAATTTTTTCTATTCTAGCTCTTCTGTCGTCTAATTAAAAAATAGAGAAAAGATTAAATTTGATTAGATTATCAACCATTTTGTCGCACATCAATGTAATAATAAAATATATAATTCCTAATAAATTTATCTGTAAAGTCTTCCAGTGCTTTCTCAAAGGCACTGCAAAAGTAACGTCTTGCTTCTTTACGTGCTGTACCAACTAAAACTAAGATCTCCTTGTGTCCTTAGGAAGTTAATTGAAACCAGCTTTCAGGGGGAGTCTATAAGATAATAGGTCATGTATGATAGCTTAGTGTCATCCTAGTATCATTAGACAGCTTTTGGACTGAAGGTGTGTCATACTGAGCCTGCTAGACTAAAAGAAATGCCTGCCCCCAGACAGACATCACTCTTAACATTATTTCAAGGTTTAAGCAAGCAAAACTTCTGTGTATGTCATCAGGATCCTGTGAAAATGGGTTTTTATATCAGTGCAAATGCTCAGTTATTCAAAGAAGAAACATTTTTCTTCTAGTATATTTTTATATTATTTAAGGTAACTCGGTTTAGAAATAGTGATTGACATTAATAGGACTTCTCTTGCTAGTCTTCCTTTGGTCTTCCTAGCACACTGTTAGAAGTACATGTAACATGGTATTTACTCTGAGGACAAAACTGGTCAGCTTTTTAAAAGCCTAAATGTGAAATGTACATTTTGTGTCTTGTAGCAAAATACTCAAATCCATGCAATATAATCAGTAATCCCAGTTCCTGTGTGAGTGTCAGACAGTATTTTCAGATTTACTCAGGAGAATGGATAGCCTGTCAAGTGTTTTCTGAGAGTATGGTTCAACCTGAAGACAGTCAATTGTAATACAACACAAAAGTTAACAGAAGGCCAGTAACTAGAAAGTTCTGCTTCTGGACAAAAATTGAATGCTTTGTAAAAATTCATACCTGTTTGCCTGAACATCGCCTTTCATTTCTGCCTTAGAAATAGAAATGTTCTGAGATCAGTAATGTAACTGATACCATGATAATTTTTCTATTTTGGATGATAATCAACCTTGGTAAGAACTAGCATTACCGCATTATCTGTAAAACTTGCTTTCTTATTTAGCCTTGGTTTTGCCTCTCTCTGCCTTCCGAGCTAGTACAGTAGCTTCTGTATTTGTCACCCACGCTCCCTCCTGGGAGAAGGATGCCTTCCAACAGAGGAACCTGTTATTCCCAAGGAAGGAGGAATCCCGGTGTCACTCTGCATGTGCTGCAGCCTGCACAAGGGGATTAATTTTCTGGGGACTCTTGCTGTAAACCAGCTGTGTTTGGTTTTTCTTTTGTGCTAAAATTTCCATCAGATGTAAAATTGAAGAACCTGCTTACATAAGGGCAAGTGGTTGATGGAGCACTTAATACAGAAATCAGGATCTTTGTGTGTTACTGCATTACTAATAGTTTTGACTTTTAAAGAACAAGCTGGGAATTTGGAAGTTAAGAGCTGTTGCACTTCAGGCGCAAAAAGTAATATTTCAGGTCGAATCAAGCACTGACTCCAGGAAAAAAAAAATATTTTCCATTTCTTTTATGAATGCTTTGACAAAATAAATGAGGGAAGGTGATGAGAAGTTAGGGACAAATAATCTTAAATGTGGTTTTATGCACTAACCTCAGTGGAAGTATTTAGGCATAATCTAATGTTATTCTCTGCCAGAATGACCATTTAAAATATTCCAGTGAAAGTAAAATAACTTGGAAGATTCAGAACATGATAGTTTGTGCTTTCCCATTCATGGCTGAGTAGGAATTGCACCTATAGTTTCCTAA
>JAAGNO010029058.1:18641-33458 GCA_033439905.1 Ceryle rudis
ACTTGGAAGATTCAGAACATGATAGTTTGTGCTTTCCCATTCATGGCTGAGTAGGAATTGCACCTATAGTTTCCTAAATTGAAGTTAAAAGTCTTACATTTTTATCTTTGGGCTGCCAGGGTTAGAAACAAGATAAAAGGATAGGGTTGTTTACCTTTACTAGGCTTAGGAGTCTTCTTGTAAAGTGATACTAAGTCAGAACTCACGTTAAATTCAGTTCATATTTTAAAAGTTTCAGCATTGAGGTGTATTTTCAGCAAGTAATCTATTAGCTAAATAATTCATTTGCTCTACGAGGAGGAAAGCGGTGATTGATTTTATCCTTAGTGGGTTTCTTTTGGAGGATGGGATGGAGAGAACCATGGCATTTTAAAAGAATTTGTAGAATACAAGAATACAGAAGAGGAATTGCCTTCAAGGACAGTTGCACAGTACAGTTATTAGGGTTCCAAGAGAAACAGTGAACATAGAATTAATACGCAAATCATGCATCATACAGGTGACTAAGCTCTTACAGGTTTAAAATACCAGTCATGAAAAATGTGATGTGGAATAAAAAAGTACAGAACTGACTCATCCTTTGCCTTCTCCCCCACCATGGCTTGTTTTAGTTTAGGTAGTTTACGGAAGACTAAGGGAAAAAAAAAAAAAACAACCAAAAAAAACCCCTGCCATTGTATAGTTGTCTTCTATCAAAACTTCTGACTTGGCTAAATCTAGAGAAAACTTTCATGGGATTATTTTATTAAATTACACAATAATTGCCACTTTCACAATATTTTCTATAAAGTTTTTATTTAACCAGCTTTCAGGTGGTTAAAAGATAAAGATTTATACTAATTTAAACTCCTATGTTAAGTAATGGGCTGTGAGCTGTTTTCAGTTAGTGGAACCACAGAGGACAAGAGTTTCACCTGCACATTTACTGCCAGTGAGGAGCTCAGGGAATCCCGTAGCAGCTGATTCCTTTACCAGTTTTTTTGGTATGCATATGTTCCTTCCATTGAGAAGTGAAACTTTAGCATTTAGTGATCACTGAAAGCAAGTGAAAAGTATGTACTTCTCCCGTAGTAAATACAGCCATGTTCTAGGATGGGATTTTGTACTTCTGTCATTTTTCTCTCTTCTTCTGAAGAGCCAGATGCTGAAGGCTCAAGTGTGAATTTCAAGAGTCCCAGCTCCTAGTTATTTCTCAGGGTGGGGAGGAGTGTATTGGTTTTGGTTTTACATTTTGTGGTTTGAATTGAGGATAAACTAGAGATACATGTTGGTATTAAGATAAAAGTACCTGAGGTTCATCTACAGGTGATGTACAAAAATTTTCTTCCTGTTTCAGCCATTTTATTATGACAACTGGATTTAATGTGATTTAAGGAAGAAAGGGAAATGTATATCAACGCTTCTTGAGTAAGCGTTCACTAACTCCTCAAAAATTTTGCAATATTAAAATGATTTATTGGGCATCTGGACATTGGAGTGATTATATTGCTTTGCATTATCATGAATAGGGTGCAGGGCTTTTGATATTTTTTTTGTGGGAGTGGTGGAAACAAAAATAATCCAACACAGTGTCATAAAAAAGATTCAAATTTATAATGTTTAGAGACTTGGAGCAGCTTTGTGGTCTGGGCATTTTGCGGGATTGAAAGACGCAGATCTGCCCGTCCTCACAAATCCATAAGAGACTGTCCAAATTGCTGGATTCCTTACTCTAGTGGGGTCTTACCCAATTTCTTACTCTAGTGAGCTCTTACTGGAAAGATGTTTAATGTGGGTAAATTATTGTAGGTACTGGAAGATAGCTTGTTTATCTGGATTTGGTGAACAGAAAGCAAACAGAACAACTTAATACCAAACACTTTATTACTTACGCTTGTTATTTACAGTATTTACATATTGCACGTTTGCTGGAACGTTTTATACATTTATTATATAAAGTACATTAATGGCAGCTTGTGTTCGTGTACAAAATCCATGCTCCACTGTCCCCAAAAATATGTCTACTTGGAATTACGTTCCTGTTTGTCATGCAATTTGTACTCGTAGGGTACAATGTGACCCCAATGCAAGTCTGTTTTAACCAAACTTTTAAAAAATTGCATAAGCATGAAGGATATCAAGTGACCACAACTACTGTGGAGCAGATCTTTAGTAGTTCTAGATATACAAACAAACATTCCTTAAAATTATAGAATTAAGCAACAGAACATCAATTTTCTTGGTGAAATATTTGTGTTTACATAATTTTTGGCAGCATTACACATCTGTTGTAAAGTGTGTTTTTAAGTATGGAGCATTCAGTACTACTGGCAGTTATGCTACTGTAAAGAATGTCAATCTGCAAACTTGATGACGTACAAAATGCATGTTAAAAGAATTATGGGAAGTAGTCTGTCAATCTGCAAAAATAAATCTCTTGTTCACAATGGAATATGTTATAAAGGTAATAAGTTCTATTTCCCTGTTGGTTTCCAAGGCACTTCTCTTGGTTCTTGGTGTTTCTTTTCATGGTAATAGCATCTGGTGGATTAAAAGAAAGAAGCAAATTGTCTTTTGTCATTTTTATACTCACATACATGCGTTTAAGAATGTAATTATCATATTGAAAATAGCAAATAAAACTGGAGATTTCAGTAATAACTTTGGAAAGATTGAATAGTGCATTTCTGATTAGCTCAGTTTAGTTCGTATCAGCCTGTCTGCTAAATTACTGGTTTGTTTGTTAATCAAGGTTGACATTTTGGAAAGTGGCCCTTTTTGTGCTAGTTCATTTTAGGTAGACAGATTTGGAAAATACAGTTCTACTTATTCAAAATGTGCTCATAGTTAATGTTCAGCCTCTTCCTATGAGTGCAGCTGTGAAGTAAAAAAAAAAATGAAAAAACCTCGAGGATAGTATTAAAGCTGCAGATTTCTGTCTTAATGTCTTGGTGTCAGGAAGCTGGTGATACAATGTCCAGTACAAATCTGTCAAGGTAAGGTTTGAAGGATCTAAGAAGGATTTGATGTTTCATGGGGCCCATTAGTGAGGAAATCTGCACTCAGATAAGAAATAAATGGAAGTAATGTGCTGAGATTCAGTCATGTAGATACAACCCTTGGGACGTGCAAACATTGAGGCAACACTGAGTAGGAGCTGCAGTAGTTCAGTTTGCTGCCTGTTCTAGTAACTCTTCCCAGAATAGTTTCTTGGACTGAAATCAAAGATATTTCTATGACACTGGTATCAAAATCATTGATAGGAAGTTGTAGGTTCCCCCATTGTTTATGTGCATATATTGTCTGTCCTCCAAAAATGTTAATTCAAAGGTTGAATGAGCAGTGAAGGTTTCCACAACCCCTTTCCCCCACACTTCTAAGCCTTCTGAGAAGATGTAATGTAACCATCTCTGTGTATAAATACCTAGAAATCCATCCTCTCTTCTGAGTTTGTTTTCTGCAACCACATTTTCTAGCCAGGTGACCACGGAATGCTGAAAGTCTGTATACCCACTTTCATGCATTTCTAACACAACCTGTTAATGCCCTTACTTTAAAAACTGGACTATGTCTTACGAGTGAACAGGAACTACATTGGTGAAAGACACCACTTTTATATGCAGACAGATTCCGCTGAAGTGTATTGGCTCAAACTCCAGAAGCCCATGTGGGACATAATAAAATGGTTCTCTCTGATGCTAGAGTTCTGCTGATGTAATATTTCACACTTAAACCTTTCATATTGTCCGTCTGAACATACGTAACTGTCTTTCCTATGATCAGTGTGAATTCTCTGATATTTTGAGTTCTACATTTTCTACTCTTTTAGTATAATTTGTAATAGAATCATTTGAATGCAAAGTCAGTCAGACTTGACATAATTCATTGGAAATCAAACCATTGGTGCATACAGAAATACTTGTTAGTAGTATCGAAACGTACTTAGTTTTGCATTTTTTCTAAAGCTATTAGGAATGTAATGATGTTACAGAAAAGCTTAATGTAATTTAGTTTTTTTCTGGCTTCACAGATAGGACAAATTCTTCCTTAGAAGGGAAAATGACGTGAACTTTCCTTGTCTTGCTTTTTCATCTAGCTTATTTTATGTACATGTGCCCCTACAATACCCTATTTAAGCTGTGGTATTTAAAAGCAAATTAACGTGCTTTTGGTTTGATCAGTGTGTGGTACACTAACAAACGCTGAGAATTTAAGCTTTTTTTCATTACATGCATCTCACTGAGGGTGAAAAGATGAAATTAGATAGAATGCTCATTTGTCATCTCATTTATACCTGCTTTTGTATAGCTATCCGATCAAAACCTGTGGGGCTTAAATTCCCAGTGCTCAGCTAAACTGCAGTTTTCTAGATGCTGGGCATTTTCAAAACCTCTTGAAAAGACCCCAGATTTTTAGCATTGATCAGTCTGTTGTACTTTTTATTTACTTCATGTAGTTTATGTTAAGTGCATTAGTCTAGGAAAATTGTATCGTTAAATTATATCTGCTCTGGGAAACAAACAACTGGTAGTTTGGGGTTTTTTCCTACACTTTTTACAATATATAAAGCTTGTTCTCTCTGCTTAGCCTAAGATTCCTACTGCTTGTACTAGTCTTATATTTAATTAGTGTAAAATGTGTCACTAGTTTTACTTAGTTCATTTGAAATAACTGTAGAAACTTAAAAATACATAAATGTTTGTCTGTACAGTAATTAGATGAAATCTTCAAAATCAAAGTATGTAATCGTAGGAGATAATGCAGTTCCGTAGTCCCTGAACTACTCCTTGTGCTACAAGGAGGTCGTAAGCATATGTTACCAACATCAGTGTTGGTCTCTAGCAAGCACTTAAAGAACAGGTAATGGAAAAGGGAGGGCACTGACAGTAGCACCTGAAGTTTTCAAATAAAAGCAGTAAAAAATGTATGACTGTAGCCAAAATGATTGTGACAAATGCTGTCAAAGAGGACATATTTTCAGATTCATTGCCATCTGTCACAGGAAATCCACAAGATCCTAATTAGGAACTTTAGGTGAAGACTTCAGAAATCTTGTTCCTGACATTCCTTACCTGCTGCAGATAACGGACAACACAGTGGTTTTGGGATGTATCTGCATGGGGCGGGGCAAGGCAAGCATGGAGTATGGGAACTATTAGGAAACTGGGAGAAAAAGGAAGTTGAAGAACAGAACAAAAAGAGCATCAACAACAGGACTCCAGCATAGGTGTCTTGAACATGAGAAGGAGGTGTTACAGAGGAAAACTAGTCAGACATGGTGCTGGTGGCAACCAGAGAATATGGCCTGGGTTGCTGATTTGAAATAAAAAATAAAAAAGACTACTGAGTGATGTAATACAAATATGCTGCTCTGGCTTCAGTCATGTAATCTCAACAAGTAAAAGGGCTGTTACTGGGCCCCTGCATTGCTTGTATCTGTGGGACAGGCAAAATGTGAACATACGCTCTGAAGAAGAGGCAGAAGATGGAGCCCAGTTACACAGTGCAGGATAAATGAGAACAAGTGAAGGCTCCAGTAAGACAGAGTATATCACACCCACCCACCCAGCCTTGGTACGTAACGCAATAGTAACAGATGCCTAATTCCTGGGTTTGCATCTTATTTTCTTGTCTGATCTTTGCACTCAGTTTCAACATCTTTTGTGCTTTAAAGCAATGATAGTCCAAAATGCACTTTAAGTACAAATAAAAAACAAATCTATACTTTTTTTTTCTTCCCTGAAATTGGTCTCTCAATATGGACTGATGTTGATAGATCCAAAAAATGCACCAAAACTACTAGTTTTCCAAAGTAACAAAAAAGCAGTAATTAATCTATAGCCCAGCCCACTCAATAGGCCTCCAATAAAATGATAATCAGATACTGAGCAAAACAGGAAATCTAATTTAAAAAAAAAAAATAAAAAGAGGAGGTGTGGATAATTAAGAAGGTGTTAATTTACTAGTTTTCAATATAGGAGTTTTAAAATACTTTAAAATGTATTTGTGATTACAATCTTGTCTTACTATGTGCAAGGTACTATGTTTAAAACTCTGAAACTTCGTGAAAAAGCCTGGGGCTAATAACTATACACTTTGTGGAGAAAAAGGATGGTTTGGTAAGTGTAAAAATGCAAAAAGAACCCATTGTTGTACAGCTGAGTCCATGAAATGGTGAAAACAAAACCTGCATGATACTTTTCTGAGAGTGGGGTGGGGGGGATGTCTTACCCACACAAACTGAACTGATACAGTGGAAAAGCTTCGAGGAGGAAGGATGCTTAATTTTGTGGAGACACCTGCAGATCTCAAGGCATACGTGGTAGAGAATAGTCCTTCTTTCTACTAATAGAGGTTGCTTAAGAGTTCTGATACTATTAATGACATGTGTCTGTGTGGAGAGTAAAAGAAGTGCAGGCTTGTTACTCACATTGGAACATGCTTGCTGGTTGAGCAAAGGAGCTGTTCAACAAAACGAGATGGACTTTTTAGAAGTAGACTCCCAGCTTGAGATGTGAACTACTTTAGTTACCATTCCTTCATATTACGTGTTTCTGTTTACATACTAGGATGTGAAGATTCAGATAAAACTTTCTAAGGAAATGGAGAAAAGAATTCCTTGCTCTGATATATCTGCTTATTAGTATTGATTACTTGCCTATCTTTGGCAGGTATCATTAAATAATAGCTAATTTGTTCCTTGCTGTCTGGATTTTAGAACTGAAATGTTGAATCCCTTGCATTTTTCCTAGTTAGATCAAGGGATTTACCTATTTGCTAACTTTTATTTGTCCTAATAATATATACAGTTGTTCCACAATTCCATCCATGAACATACGATGTATGAAAAAGAGGTTCCTCTCCATAGCTACATGTTTCAAATTAGGACAAGTAATGTAACAGTTATTGGACATTAGAAAGATTCTCCATTGAAGCTGGGCTAGTTTAGGTTTATTTTAGGAAGTCAGGCAGAAAATACTCAAATACTGCGGAGTTTAGTGTAAAGTGAGGATGCTGAGTTACATGTAATCATTTAATATCAGAGAATCATAGAATGTTTTGGATTGGAAGGGACTTTAAAGATCATCTAGTTCCAACCCCCCCTGCCATGGGCAGGGATACTTTCCACTAGACCAGTTTGCTCAGAGCTCCATCCAACCTGACCTTGAATGCAACCATGGATGGGGCATCTACCACCTCCTTGAGCAACCTGTTCCAGTGTGTCACCACACTCACAGTGGAAAAAATTCTTCCCAATTTCTAATCTGAATCTACCCTCTTCCAGCCTGAAGCCATCACCCCTCATCCTATCACTAAAAGCCCCTGTAAAAAGTCCCTCTCCAGCTTTCTTATAGGTCCCATTATAATAATATATTATCTCTGTCCTTGCCATTAGAATAAGTGTTTTCTAATGTGTAGCTGGAATCCTCTCTTGTTGCAAAGTTAAACAAATTATATCCACACTGCATAGAGGGAATGGCTTGTAGCCACTTTTTAGGAAATTTAATAGCTACATCAGGTTTTCCTGCAATCATCTTTTCTTTAGATTAAATAATCCCAATTCGTTTTATCTGTTAGTGTACATGGACTTTTCTAGGTCTTTGCTCATCTGTGTTGGTCTACTTTGGACTCTTACAGGAAGCACCTTTATGTCTTCACGGTGTCCTTTATTAAATAAGAGTATTTCAGCAACAGTGATTATTTCCATTCTTATTTTTTTTTTATATACAATGTTTCTATTTATAAAACCCACTATGTTGTCTTTTTTTTTAAGTGTGACATTATTGACGTGCTTAGTTAGTGATCCTACATTTTCTACAGAAAAATCCCCTACGTTTTCTACAATCCCCTACATTTTCTACAGACCTATTTGTCTTGCTATTCAGAACTGGATCATGTATTTGTGTGGCTGATTACTTTTTCACGACTTCATAATTCTGTTCTTTAAATTTTATCATGGTTTTAGACTATTCAGCTAATTTTCCAAGATTATTTTCATTTCAAGATTGTACTCTATCATGGTTGCTTCTCCTACACTACTGTAATCCATAAATACGCTGTCTTCTATCACCCAAGTTATTCATGAAAATATTAACAATACCATACTCATAATGAAGCTGTGTGTGAGTCTGCTTAATACTTGTTTCCAGCTTGACAGTGAAGCACTCCTAACTTACTTGTATTTTTTTCCATTTTGATCCCATTCCCCTAGCTTGCTCGTGAGAATGCCATGCAAAACAGTGCATTGACATTTAAAAAAACCCCAACAAACAACAAGATGTTTAACATTTCTTGCTTTTTCTCCCTGACTCTCTCCACAAGACGTGTTTTGTCAGAGAGTTAAAACATCTTGGTTTGACAGCATTTGTTACAGACAAATCTGTATGGGTTATTACGTATCCCTTTGTCAAAGGTCACATTTTTGTCCCAGGGAAATGCTGAAGACTGAATGTAAGTTAGTCCTTTCGTATTCATATGTGTCAGTTTTCTAGAAATACAGATAGTTTGAAACTACTTTTTTGTATGGTGGCTTTGCTTTTGTTTTTATTTTGGTGCACAGTGAAATCCCCCCAAAATTTGCAGGAATTAGACTACATCTAAGCAAGAAGGGAGGGAGTAAACCCATAGACGTGAGGTGTGAACACAATGAAAATTCCAAGAAATCCAAAGGGCCTGAAGTTAAGCAATGCTACTAATAATACATTTTAATTGAATTACTATGAAAGCACCTGCAAAACCTATCTGCATTTATAAAGCTTTCATATGTACAGCTATATATATATTAACTCTTACTTAAATGTACACCATAGATCTACAGCTGCACACATAAAAGGGCTGCTGCTGCCGATACAGGCAATTGTATACTGAGTCAACTCTTGAAAAATAAGCTACAGCTGTTGTGTTTTGTTCTATGACAACAAATTCACTATCTGCTAACTGTATGCTGCTATGAATAATTCATGGCTGATGCACATAGACTTTTATATACCGACTTCCAGTAGGGGGTACCCTTTATTTATTGCCAATATTTGCCAAATTAAGCCAGTTATTTCAAGTACTCTGAAAGGAGAATACCTTAGACAAAGCACAATTTTTATTACATTCCCATGAATTTTCATGTATGGAACACGAAACCCACTGTTTTACTATGCAGTAGAATGTCATTAGTGTTATGAAAAAGCTTACCTTTATCCTTCCATGCACATTGGGCTTACTGCCAACCGAGTAAGAAGCCTGGCACATCTTTTATAGTCTGTGATGAAAAGAACATAACTAAATTACTAAAGTAACCAATTTTGCCTTTAAAAATCAAAATTGATAATGGTGTGCAAATCGTTGTCAAAGTGAAGTTCATTGAACACCTTAGTTCGCAACAGTGTAAAAATCAACTCCTTAGACTTAGAAATGGAGTGTGTAAAAATTGCGTAACCAAAAGCCACGTCTAATGGCACATGTAACTATGCAACTGGCTTCTGCATAGTAATCTATAAACAAATAGCATGAATGTGCTTGAGGGCTCTCTGAGTGGATGTATGTATGAAAATTTATACAGCTGTGTCTGTGCTTAAATGTGGGATCTAAACATGTGACTAGTATTTCCATACTAGAGGAAGAGTAAGTAGTGCTCATACATCTTTGAAATCAAGCCCTCGGTGAGCAAGTCTATAAACATAACATTGAGTAATACAACTCTCCAATAAATTTTGTTCTGGAAAAACTGTTAAATTAGACAACTAATATGTCCTAGTCGTAGGAATGTTAAGTTCAGCCTGAGTAGGTGACAACATCATACAAATTCATTTAAAACTGTATCGAATTTCATTTTAAAACTAGTAAATAATTATTTTCCACAGAAATCCTATTATTAGTAGTTCTTATTTTAGGTACCTTCTGCTTTTTGATGCATTCATAATAAGGGCCAGAACCAATGCAAAATTAAAAAATTGATCAAGATATTTTTTTTCTTTAACATGGCACACTAAAATCAAATATTGTGAAAGTTGGCTGTGAACAGACAGCAGAGTAAATTACTTTTTAGGTGTCAATGGTACAGTGCTCTACAAAGTACTAGAAGGTATGCCAACAAAATGCTTTTGCACTGACAACCATTCTGTTGCAGCATCACAGATGTTTTTAATTTCTTTGTTGTTGGGCCTTTGAATTTCTACATAGAATGAACAGTATTACCTGAAATCGGGATATCATCAAAAAGTAATGTCATATTGTGCATGAGGAATTAAAGCAGGATGTTTACCTCATTTTCCTAGAAGAAAGTTACTTTAAGGAAACAGTAGTAAGTCCAGTCCAGTGACTGATGTTGATTTTCTTTAGGTATTATTTCATTTATGAGTGACCACATCTAATGTTTCCTAGAGATGCAATGTTAACAATCCCTAACTCACAGCATAGATATGCTGTAATTGCCATTCCTACAAATTATCCTCCATTATCCAGACATTATGTTGGCAGGTATGTCACCTATCAGGAGGAAAAGGCTAATTCAGACTTTAAGACGAACTAGTTTTCAGCTTCACAGCTTGGAGCAGAGTCAAATGATGTTTTTGTTGTGATCCTTATGAAAAAAGTAATATGACCATTTTCTTGTTCAAAACGGACTAGTTATGAACAACTTCCATCTCCATCCATGTAAAAGGAACATCTGGTTAGTCATTACCTATAAATCCTTACCTTTCCAAGGTATTCTCAATCTGAAGACTTACAAATAGGGAAAAAGTTTGCAAATCTTACCAAATATGCCTTTAAAATATATTGGGCTGAAATATTTATTAATACTTGAAACTTGGAATCTGTAACTCTTGTTTCTATTCCCAGCTCTGCTACTGACCCAACTGGTTGACCTCAGATAAGTAAAATAAAGTGTGCTTCCATTCTGAAAAGGCTGTACTAAAATAGCATCTAACTTACTCTACCAGGTCCATCTCAGTATGAATCTAGAGCCACATCTACTGACTGACAAATGTCAATGTTCAATTTTTTTTTTTCATTCACTCTGCTGCCACCACTGATGAGATATCAGAAGGCGCATTTGCTCATTTGCATCCATCAGCCCTTTTCTTTTTTTTTTTACTAAGCCTTAGAAAGTTATACTTCTGTAATTCACTAAAGACAAAGGTTGCAAAGATTTACTGTCAACAACACTGGTAGATTGGTAGCTGAGCAGTCAAAATATAAACATCTATAAAATATGTTCTATGTAAGTAATCAGTGAAAAGGAAATAGCCCCACCTGATTTCTGATCCTATCTCGAATTTGCAGCACTAGAAATTAACTATGAGAAGTTTGCCGGAGGAGTCATAGGTTCCTATGAAAAGCAAACACCTTTGGTTTGGGACCAAAGGCATACACATCAGTACCTAAGGAAGCAGTGTTTACAGCCATTCTGCGTAGCGTCTTTGAAGTAATAAAGTTGTTTCCACGTTCCTCACTATAATGCTGATGCTGTTCTAGCAATGCTGTAAAGCGTACTCAGCATGTATTAGAGCACTCCAAATTCTTCATTGTACGGAATGTATTCTAACATTGTATCCCTACTGGTACTTCATAAAGCTCTTTAAATTTCAGAGTTTCTGTTGTTTTATGAAAGTCTCTGGTTTTGGCACTTACATGCTGGGATGGTGCAGTCCCTTGTATTGTGATAAAGCCGGTGAAAGTGTTTACTACATTTTGGGCTAAAGTAGAGTGGACCTGAAATGTAAATAAAAAATAAGTTATGAATCAGCACAGCTCACAGGAAGAGTAGTGTAGCTTATGGTATGTACGTGAAATGATGGATACCAATGCAAAATTAAAACATACCTGTTAAATGCTTTAAGAACTTGTCTTTCATCCTCAGATCTCTGGGAACTATTTCTGTTGGACAGAAAAAAGAATAGTCACTCTGCTGCACTAGAACTCTGCTTGCCTGTCTGAGGACAGCAAATAAACTCTGTCCAGTAAACATCACTACTGCGTCTTGACATATGCACAGAGGTCAAAAGTCCTTTGCATACAGTAGGCCAAATTGCGAGCATTTGTTTTACAGTAAAATGAACTGTGAAACACTGTGATGATGAAAAAAGTAATGTCTGTTAGGTGCACACTTATTAACAATGACTATTAACTCAGAGTGAGATTTTAGCTTTCTATAAATTACATTATCAAGTTTACCTAGATTTAAGTTCTTCCAGAAATTTTAGTTCATGGCTGCTCAGAATCGGCACATTCCACTAGTGGTAAAGACCCAAAGATGTATTCAAGTTTGGTTTTGCATCTTCTATTTCTCATATGCAAATGTATCCACTCTTTTGTCACAGGTATGTTTGTACAAGTGCTGTCCTGCTGTAAGCATGAAACTGGATTGATCTAGTTACAGGAATCTTCCCCCCCCCTCCCCGCCCCTTTAGCAGTAAATAAAATTCACAGGAAATGATCCCCCAGGCAAACTGCTCTCTTCTGGCTCCCTGTGTTTGTGGTTTACCACCTTGAGTTTTGTGTTCAGCAGACAGCAAAATGAAACTGGTTTACTGAAATCCATTTTAGCCCTAACCCTTGCTCGTGTCTTCCTGATTTACAGCTATCTTCAATTGCTTTCCGTTACGAACTCTCTGCTGATAGCTTAGTGCCGATTGTGTATGATACACTACATGGTGCTTTATTTATTTGACCATAAATGTGTGAGCAGCCTTTTTCATTCCCCTGGCACCTCTTATCAGATATAAAGCAGAGAGCATTTCCACCCAGATCTGATTCACTTGTGAGGTTAGCCACTTCTCGAAAGTCATTCTTCATTTACTTCTAACTTTAGTCAGTGTAAGTAAAATTGACCTTATCATATTTGACCTAATTATGCCATGAAGAGCATTAAAAACACACATGCTTCACTCAGAAATTTCCCATGTGGCAGGCTCGCTGGGAAAGTGATGCCAAAACTGAAATAAAAGACTCAAAGCAGTAGTTCCTTTTCAGAGTTGCTGGGAATAACTCCCATTGTAATAACAGAATGAAAAATCCAGTTTAGGAGTCACTAACACCACTAACAACTAATCCTCTCTGAAGCAGATTCATTATTTACACAGATAACTGTTCAGAACACACCAGATGTTTCACACCAATACACTGATGCAGGGTGGTCAAAAACTATGCCCATGTTCCACGTTGAGATTTAAGAGTTGTACAGGTCAGGGTTCCCTGCTTAGTCTGGCCTCTTTAACTTTTCACCATTTACAAAACAAAATGTTCTCATTGTGCTGATCTTAAGTGGAACAAAATTGTCTTCCCTTGTATATTCATTAGCCATCCAGATGGAGAAGTAACATCTTCATGACAACCACCAACAAATGCAAATTGTGAGGATTAGAATATGAATGAGAATGAAGAAAAGGTATAATCAGCTTTATGAGGTCAGTAAAGGCAAAATAAATAGCATACTAGCAAAACAAAAAAGGTGAGTAGACATCTGCTGGAAATGTCAGAAAGTCACTTTCAATAGGAGTAAGATGAGTTGCAGTAATGCTGTAGGGGCTTGGGGGTGACAGTGAACAGTAAATTAGACATGACAGCAGAAGCAGCCAAATCAACTTTCAGCTGTATGCACAGAAGTACATCATGAAACTGAGTGGTAACTACCTGTCACTGTGAGGCTTGGGACGACTACTTCTGGATGGCTCTATACACCCCTGAATGTCTTATAAACCAACGTGGGCTTTCACTGGACATTAGAGAACAGCCATTCAAATGAGTAGAAGGAGTGTCACAAAGTGATCATAGCTTGTACAGTGACAGAGGAGTACTTTGTTTCAGTCCCCTAGTATTTCAAAGGTGCTACCTCAAGACTAACCAGCAGGGCAAAAAGTTTAATGAAGCTGAGCTGCAGGAAAGACTTCTAGATGTGAGATCTACCAAGGACATACTATAGTCCTGCAGGGGAATTCTTGCTAGGGTCATTTCCAAGAAACACTTAAACCAAGCACATTTTAAAAAATTATAAACTTACAGGAAACAGAGTGTTTTCATCCCTTATTTCTTTGATCTCAGCCCATTTCAGTCTATTCCCTTATTAATAGGTTTCGTTCAAAGCCAACACACAGGAAGTCAGACTTTCAGTGGAATACATTATCCAGAGAGATTCTGAGATGTGAAGTTTTTCTATTCCAAATTAAATGTCTGTGTCTGTTTCTCATACAAAGGAAATCTGCAGGTATTTTGAGCGGTGAATTCTTGATATAAAATTAGGAACCTGATGTGATGTCTCATTCACCAAGTCACCCTAAAGAAAAAAAAAAAAAACACCAAGACCTCCTAAATCATGGACTGTGACTTACCAACTCTCTGCTCGTCCTGGTATCCTCCGTAGTCAGCCACTTCTCTTCGATCCAAGTTATAGTCATGCTTGGAGAAGTACTGCACCCCACTGTCCTTCTCCAGGTGGTACCTTTTCAGTTCCTGAATGATCTCCATGATCAGATTTAAGAGACTTTGCCTCTCCTTCAAATCTGCAGAGTCAGTTTTCTCTTTGCAATATCCTGCTGAGAGCATTAAGAGCACCAGCCCCAGCAGCCCAGGAGACCTCAGTCCACTCATTGCAGTCTGACCTGAAGGGTGTACGTACTAGCAGATGAAAAGGAAGGATCCGCTGCTGGGGGAGGCCTCCTATTTCACTGGAAGAGAAAAACGGGGGTGGGTCGGAGGTAGGGACACTCATGGGGGTGAAACCAGAAACATGACAGGAGGAAAGCGCGGAGACGGCTTCATGGGTTACACAAGGCGGGAGCCCAGCCGGGGAAGCGCCGCTGCACCGCGCGGCTGGCCGCGGCCACCTCAGCCGCAGCGCCCGCCCCG
>JAAGNO010029059.1:9689-20876 GCA_033439905.1 Ceryle rudis
CTTTTCTATTAGGCATACATTTGCCTTAAAAAAACCCCACAAAGCTAATAAATTACATTTTTACTCTATTTAAACACATTCATGGAGAGCCTTCGGCTGACAAAACACAGGAAATTCAAATGTGGAAGTAGAAACATAAATGTAAGAGGGGTGTAATTCATGCCATTATACCTGTTTGAAACAATTTGTGTGAGTTAAGTATACAGTGTCTGCATAAACTTTGAATTTATTGGCTTTTGTTGCTTTAAATCAGACCCTTCACATTATTTAAACATAGTTTTTGTATTTAATATTCAGAGCGATAGAAGATGTACATTTGGCTGCAGATAGATACATAATTCATGTTGGTAAGAAGCATACCTTATAACACTTAAGTGGTTTATTAAACTTGTTTCATCTGATATGGGGTAAATTCTGTAATTGACAGCAAGTCATAGGCAGATCTTACATCTATCATATTTAAGATTACCTTGTGTTATGGAAACCATTCTGCTTTGGCCTCTCAAGGGCTTTTTTTTTCCTAGAGAGAAAATACATGAAATAGGTTAATGTTGTTTAAAAATGAGTTAAACCTGAACTCCTGCATGAAATTAGTTTAGTAGTCTCAGCTCAGTCCCTGGCAGACAGTTGACTGTATCAGGAAAACCATCACATATAATATGGCACCAGTCAGTAGGACCAGCAGCCTCTGAACTAAAGAGGCCTGGCCATGGGCCTGGGGAGGCAGAATGACCTTATTTTAGGGACTATGAACTTTTGAAGTCAGGAGGTCATATTGTGCAGGGAGAATATTTCTGTACTCCTTCCTCCCTCTCAAGTTAATAGTTCATAGTAGAATTATTTGAAATTACCCTGCATATTTGATGAGCATGGATAGGGAAAAAAAAAAAAGAGGATTATCTCTCAGACAGTGGATTCCACTTAGATCTACTGACATTCTTTCAAGTCTTCTAGCATTTCTGTTATCTACATAGCTTTACTAATATGGACTGGAAAGAGCCCTAGGGTGGAGTAGGCTACAACTAGATTGTAATTTTACAAGCATTGTGATGTCCAACATTTCTTTTGTTGTCTGCATCCTAATGGATTGAAATGCTAATAACCATCAATAATTTGTTTGACTCTTTGCTCCTGCTGTTGACTGTTGATAACTGTAGAGTGACATTTTGGGGCATAAGTTCTTATGCAAACAAGGCATGTCTAAAATAAGTAGATGGGTCAGAGTGACTAAAATATCATAAAAAAAGTACTTTTTGAGATGAGATTATCCGAGCTTTTTTAAAGGTTTCGAATAATGCAGCTCTTACTGTTCACATCTGAAGTGCCAACCCAGATTTCAGATGATAGAGACAATGAGAGAGCAGTTACATTGCAGTTGTGCTAATTCAAGCTCACTGCTAGTAAAGGTAGATGTGCTAAGTTAGTAACTCTTAAACTATGTCTGAAGTACTTCTGCACAATAGAACTTCTGGAAACTTAAAGACAGGAGAATGAGAGGGAAACTGAGCTATAAGTGAAAATTCTACTTTTCTTCCTTTGCCATTAATTATCTGTTCTCCATGGAAAAGATTTGCCAGTACATATAGGTCTAATACAGGAGTAGTCACAGAAAGATGCGAGCTGTATAAATCAGAGAAAGAACATCACAGTTAGTCTAGACAAGTAACATTTCTGTTGATGATAGTATTTGTAGCAGGTGCCTTTTCCTAGAAAGAAATTACACATTTAGAGGAAGTTCCCAAGAGTTCTTTAAATGTTGCAAGCTACAAAATAAAGAAGGCTTCAAGCAAATACTGAAATGTTCACTTTGGGAGTCATTAAAATGAGCAAACTGTCACGAGTAGTCCTGTCTGGATATGTAATAGTGCATAGTTGTCTGGCTAACTGAGTGTTTCCTGTTGCATTTATGCTAGGTTCTCTTGCAATTACTTTTTCATTTGATTAGTTCCTTATTGCATCTCTGCAGAATCAGGTTACTGTGGTTACAGGTATTTTACAATGCATTTATTGACTTTCTTATGTTCATGGTTTATAAGGTACAGCCATTTTCAGAGATACAGAGTTTGGATTGCAGGAGAGTAATTGAATTCCCATTCAGTTTTGCCTTTGTGTTCATGCTTTTAAAGCCTCAAGTCCTGAATAGATACAGGGAGAAGAAGAACCTGGTATACAGCATCAACCTGTGTAACACTCTTAATAAATTGTTTTGTAAGCAAATAATCAGAATGTTAATGGTGCTGTAGGGTCTGATTCCACAAGATTTAATGACAGCAGTAATCCTTTCTCACATTAATAACTTCACAGACAGCAGAGATCACCCAAGAGACCAAATTTTGTGGAAATAGGCTCAGAATTCAGGTGAACATTCATATTCTCTGTTAAATAACTTCTTTAATTGTATAGTAACAGTATTTGCTTATTTTTGAGTTGTTTTAGAATGTCCTGCAGTTATCTCTAACTGATACTGAATTTATCAGAACAGCAATCATTTTAGCCACTTTTCTCTCAACTTTCCATTAAAAAAAATTTGAAAAGGAGTTTGGCACTCGAAGTTTCTTAGGAAGATGTCAGGCTGAAACCCTATGGAAACACTTGCTTCCTTTTACTCTGTATCACATCAAACCAATGTTCATGATATGGGATGGGAAGGAGAAAGAGGATGACCATTAAATTAGCAAGTGGCACATTGGCATTGTGCAATTCAGATGGTACAATTAAGTATTTGAGTAGGATGATTACTTGAGACAAAGCTTTTGAGTGAGGAACATTAGTTGGTCTTGAGATGTGACTGGCAAGTGGAAGGTGACTTATGTCAGTCCAGTGGAAGATTGCAGTTGAAGTTAAGAAGTTACAGTCCTACAGTCCTCAGTAAAGAAGTTACAGTCCTCAGAAAATGTGTCTATCTGTAGTGTTGCTCCTTCAGGGCATTAAAAGAAAAGGGAAAATTTCAGTGTATTAGACAGATGAAAAGTGTCAGATTTGTTATACTCCCAAAGGAGACAATCTTTTGGGGGTCTGAAATAGGAACTGATGTAAAGATTAAGATAATACTCATTTCTTTTGAGGAGATAGGATAAATATTTTGCAGATAAAATACTTCTGGAAATTTTTATAATGTTGTAACAGCAGTTCACACAGATGATTCTTTTCCACTGGGATGCAGAAAACAAGTTTTTTTCATACTCTGTCTTGCTGTTGATCCAAGACACCTCCAAAGTTAGTGTTAGAGTAACAAACAGAAATCATCTTATGCACTGCAAATTTCCACTGGAACCATGTTTCTTACTGATGCATCTTGGATTTAGTTTAATAAAGGGTCTGTTTGATGTTATTGGCTGTTGGCACTAGTCTGAGAGGTGGTAAAGGATCTTCTCTTACGCTGAGCACAAAATGCTTAGCAAACCGCAGATTCCCACTGGCCTCAACAGAAATACAGAAAGTGAGGAGACTTAACACTTTCCAGGATTGGGCTCAGATAGATATGACCATTCATCAGTTAATTTTACTGCTTTTCAGCAGTCGTGAAATATACACTATGATACGCCTTTTTTAAAGAGCTAGAAAATAGTAACTAAAATTCCATCACTCAGCTTTCCATAGAATGCATTTTACTCTGAGATCTGAGAGGCAGTCTAAATAGTGCTATATACACCCTCACCATATCATAAATATCACAGTATTTGGAGAAGTGAGATGTTGCTTTAGGACAAATTCATTTTTAGTGACATTCGTTTTACTTTGTGTCTAATGTGGGACTTTTATTGCATTTTATGTATAAAGTACAGAAAAGCACAAATGATATTTAACATCCTTTTTGTAGTGTAATTAGGCATCCTATGCACTCCTACATTTCTCAGTCGGACTGCAGATCCTGATGGTTTTCCCTTGTGAATCAAATTCTGCTATCTTTACTAATCTTAATGGGCTGTTACATCAGGCTACAAAGTAATAGTGGGACAAACTCCTGTCTCCAATGCTCTCATGTAAATTGAAAGCAATCCTATAATTATGTTTACACCAAAAGCAGGATTCGGCCCAGTAATTTGAAAGAGACAGGCAGGCAGTATTTGCCCTTGAACACTTAATTTTCTTTTTGTATTTGGAACCACAAACCTGTGAGTGCTAATGTGTGCTATGGAATTGAAAGAACAGAAAAGGACTGTGATAAGTAATGTTTACAACTTCCATTATTAGAAAAGTTGTCACCCTTCATTTCCCACTGAAGTCAATGGAAGCTGAAGGTGTTGGAAGTGAAGGTGGTACTAGGTGTCCATTAAGTTATGTTCCAGTGCATTACAAAGCACAGATGGAAAGGGATTCCAGCTAAATTAAGGACAGTTAGCTACCACATAAATTAGCTACCATGTAAGTTAGCTGAAGAAGGTATCTATTTGTGTGATGGTCTGTAAACCTTTTTGAAGACCTCACACTCTGTCAGATTTGAGGAATACTAGCCCATTTTTAAAGATGTATCATAGCACCTAAGTTGCTATTTGAATTATTTCTTACACTACCAAAATTATCTGTGCAAGAGTTTCCATCCTGGTTATGCTCCATGATATTGCAGTATAGAATGATACTTACAGGCACAAAGTCCAGTTGTAAACTACTCTAGGAGGTGATTTTTCAGCCTTTTCAATGCCTCTGTTTTTGCTATCTCAGACTGTAGGTGCATAGAGTCTAAAAACATAACCTCAAGCATTTAGAAAACATTAGCTATATCCAGAGTTATGAATTTGCCATTTAACATATTTCTTTAGCAAAATTCACCTGATTTCAACGAGACATACCTTCTGATCTCCTAAAGGACTTGTTTGGTTGAAGATAATGAAGTTTTGAGTGAAAAACAGATTCAGCAGCTACCACCTGAAATGTGCAGCAGGGGATTTTTGAAATAAGGGATTTAACACTTTATGACTTCTAACATTTTTATGTTGTAGTGTATTTCACTTCCTTGTAAGTGATTTTAATTTTCATGAAAATTAAAAGACTGAATGTATTACAGGCTGTCTTCCACACAACCACAGAACTATTACAGGATAAGAGGCAGGCAAAGAATGCTCCACAATGCAACAGAAACAGAGCCATACAAGCACAATACATTCCTAATGCTTATTTAATGTCAAGATCCTACATAAACTTATGCATATGTTGAATTTTTCATGCATGAATAGTAACTTTGAAGACAATGATCTATTCATATTCACAAATGCAGGACACAGAAAAGCACTGAAGGATGATTTAATATTTGTCAAAGTGTGAACGCTTTTTTTATTTTATCAGAAAAATTGACAGGTTTCATTTCAAGATTTTTTACATAAAGTAGGTTGTTATGTTCAAGTTACTGCATTTATGTGTTGTAACCAATATTGTGCATAAGCATATAAGAAAGTTTCCTGCTTTATCACCTAAATACTAAAATATGAGGGGGCAAATTCAGACTTTTTCAAAAATCAAATTTTCACTGACCATATACTGAACTTCAAACTATGACTTCATTACTAATTGTATTTGTTTACTTCTAAAGTGTGTGCTACTAGCATTTTATATTTACCTGAAAATGCCTGGTAGAACAGAACTGTTTAGTCACAGAATCTCACTGGTATGGAAATGTCTTTGTAAAGGAAACCTTATGGGTTTTCTGGCTTTTTTAAAAAAAAAATGCCAGGTTGATTCTGTCTCTTTCTCATAAGCACAACTCTTCAAGGATCCTTGGTAGAGATTTCCTCCAGTCATTGTATGACAAGGAGCAAGACTCCAGACTGCTGCTAGCCAGCAAATGAAAGAGGAATTTTGAGTTTCTGGCTCCCCTGAGATTGGCAAGAAGTGAGGGACATTAAATTTCAGTTTGCTGGACTATCACCACAGTATCTTCAATGTCTTTTAACCACTCTGTTATCATAAGACCTTTAGAGCTATGCTGCAAACAGCATGTAAAAGCCCTCTGGATTTTGAAGTGCTAAGACAAACCCTACATCTCTGTGTTTCACTGGAGAACATATTCATAACTTTCTTTCAATTAGCAAATTTGTGTTCCTGAAGGTAGCAAGTTGATTTTCTAGGAAACTTGATTTTTAAAGGTTTCAATTATCCTGTATAGAACAAAATATCTTCTGCTTTCATGGTATCAGGGCCAAACTGTGGGTTAAATAGTTCACAATAGTAATCAGCAAGTCAGCTGGCAAGCATGGAAAATCTTAGATAGCCACAAAATACATAAAAATAATTATACAAGAAGGAAAGCATTGATGAGCAAGACAGCCTTCAAAAGTAGTATCATCAAACCCACTTTTTTTCTTATTTTCTGTTTTTAATGCACTTAGTAAAAAATGCTGTCTACAGAAGAATATACCTGAGAGCTCCACCTGCAAATAAATAAAGAAATAAAGGTTGCTATTTTTTTTAATAGGAGGGGGAAAAAACAGGTGACCACCTATTTTTTCACTGTCTCTTTGATCATTTAATTTACAATAAAAATATGGCTAGACAATTATATGTATTAGCTGCTATATATTTTAAATACAATAATGCAAAAGATACAGCCTACGTTTGGTAGTGAGTGGCATGAATGTAGCATGCATTTTATTTTACTATAAAATTCTTGCAGCATATCATTTATACTTTGACATATTTGTTTATAAATCCTGGTTCAATTTTTTGCTTTCAATTTGCAGATGAAAAATCACATTGAGATCTTGTTTCTTTAGCTGATGGCTTTTAAGAGCATCTTCGTGAATCTGTCACCTGTACAGGATTGCTGATGGTCTTTATTTGTCTAATCATTGCATGTACCATATACTTTAAGTAAGACATTTTGAATATAATTTCTTAAAAGCAACTTCCCCAGCTGGGACACATAATTATTACCTCCAGGTCCAGTCCTTCAGCCAGGATGGGATGTCAGACTTAAAGGAGGAGTTTTATCTATTTATGTGTTTGCCTGGATATACGCATTAACAAGAAATATATTTTATAATCTTTCTTTAAAACTAGAGTAAAACCCAACTGAAATCTTTATAACAAATTTGAGCATAAAACCAGCAGTGCCACAAAAATACTGAAGTAACAAATGAAAGAAAGTGCATCCTCCTTCTGTGTACAGGACATCCCTTTCCAGCAGCAAACTATACCCTTAATAGAGGTAAGCATGGCAGCACACCTGGGGAAGTTGGCATCCCAAGACTAGCTCAGAGGCACTGCAGAGGCAATAGGTGCTCAGAAAGGGTGGTCTGCTGGCAGATGAGTTTTGTACCAAGAGCTGTCCAATGCTTTCACCTCCACAGGTCCCAACAGCAACAGTAACCATGCATACATACACTCGGGGAGAGACAGATGTTCATACTTCCCTATGCATTCTGTTTAGTCCAAAATACAAGACACCAGTATCAATTCATACAAACCATACCATTCAATGAAGAGAAAAGCCTACTTAGAGTACTTTATAACACATGTATCACTTGCTGAAGTATACTGAAGATGGAGTGTGTGTTGTAGTTTGACACAGGGCTGGAGACTGTGATTCTGGTGAAAAATCTTTAGCACACAAGCCATATCACATGGATGTGTGTCACAAACCTTTACAGGCTGCTGTAGTCTGTAGAGCATTTTACTCAGAAGATCTGTATGCTTAGGTACACAGTGTACACATTTTGTCCTACAGCAGTGTGGGTTTTTAGTAGTAAGCCAGTGCTGCTCAGAAGTACAGTTCCATTTTTTTCAAGAGACACTTTTTTTATGGGGCTTAACAAGCTACAGTAATGGAGTGCAGCTGGTACAGTCAAGATCAGCTCCACAGAAAGTCCTGCCTGCCCATTCACAATTTCCTGTCTCACTCCGGCTGCCAAACCCAGGCATTCTTGGGGGCTGATGCACACAAGATTCTTAAGGAATGTCCAGGTAAGTGATTCTTTGCCTCATACATGTGTTCAGTGAAACAACTCCACTACATTAGAAATAATGATAGAAAGTTCTTGATACACAAAACTGCAAGATTTGCAGGATGTAGTGTATTTTAATTTGCAGTTGAACCAGGCTTCTAACTGCAAATTGTGCTGCCGGTTACTCTGTTCTTCAGAGTACAATTCAGTACAGACAGTTTCTAAAGGAGGCTTCAGGCAGCAGTTGCAGGCAGGGATAAAAGGAGACCTTTCTCAGCTGATTGATATCCCTTCCTGCTTTCTAAGAGTTGCTGGCCCCTTAAGGGACTGAATCTACTAACTCTAATTGCTATATCAAGGCAAAAGAACTCCTCAGGCGAACGAACAGGTTCATGTTTTCTCCAGCCACCTTCATCTCTCCATCTTGAAAAGGAATGCATAGCCTGTGATACATCCAAATCCTAAGCAGACCTCCTCTTTCCTGCTCCTTTGGCTTAAGAGTTTAGTTTCCAGTGGCTGTGGTTCCCAAAACTTGCTTCAAAAGGCAGTGACATTGCCAAGTGAAATTTAAGAATTGTAAATGGAGGCAAAAAGATTCAACAGAGCCTGAGGGGGACAGAACCACTGTTGCCAGTGGATCAGAGGATTGTGGCATGACTCAGGTAGGATTTCCAACTTAATTTAACCTCTTGTTCAAAGCAGCGTAATGTTGGAACCTCCTTCATTACAGAGGGTTCATATCAAGAATTCACATTGTATTTCATTCCAACCTATGGCATAGTAATGAAGAAGATTGGTCTTCCTTTTGTTTCAACAACATACCAGTAGAAATAAGCTAAACAGCCCTTTTAACAACAAATTTCCAGCCTATAGCCTACAAAATACACACTTAAATTTCTTCTGAACTTTATTAATTACAATTCTCATTATAATTACTTTAAGATTTTGAGGAATAATGGAAGAATACTGTGAAATATTAGATCTTTTTTTTCCGAGGATTGTGACTGAGAAAGACAGCTTTACAGCAATATATTGCTGGCCTACTTTTTCGATATTTACAAATATGCCCAAAATTGGTTTTCTAGTCTGGAAATTTTTTATATTCATAGAACACAAATGGAAGTGACCTTACAAAATACAGGACAGTAGAGGACAATGCTCAAAATCTCTACAGAAATCATATACAGATACTTTGATAAAAGTATATGAACAAGTGAAAATCTTGTTCAAGATTTTTTTGTCAAGTGAAAAGTGTTTTCAAGTGAAAAGTGGAAATCTTTTCCACTTTCTATAGCATCAGTGCTGAAGACAGTGCATTGGGTGAGCTCCAGCATGACGGCTCTAATTTTCTGTTGGTATTTAAGAACAATTTAATAACTGACTTGAAATTAGTAACTGCAAAATTATATCAAATTAAAGAGGGAAACATCAGTTCATATAGCATGATAGTGCTAAAATTCACATTTACATGAGGTCACAGAGCACACACTGTGGCTCAGCTTTATTAAAAATCTAAGTAAATTTATGACCAATGAAACCTTTACAATGTTGCTTTCTAACCCTAGGGCAATCAAATTTTATGTAGGTCTGGACTATTTGCCTTAGAAATTCTGTATCTCACAGATGAATTTGTATCCAGTGGGAGCTGAACACTCTTGTCTGTTTTGTGTACGAATGGGCTTTTTGCTGTGTTTCTACAGTTCATCACTACCTGCAGTTACAGATGATAGGATACAGAACCTGAGGAACCAACTATCTGCTGCTGGGTGTGACATCTTGTGTTCTTATAAACCAGAGGACTCCAAGAAGAGAGAACATTGTATGCCACAGCCCACTGAAATTAACCTAAGGCGCAGTACTTCCTCTGCTGTTTTTAAGGAGGAGGTCTTTTTTTTGTCTCAAATTGTGCACATTTCTGAGTTTTACTATAAAAGAGGAATGCATTTAATTAGATAAAATAATCTTATTTTCTACTGTTGTCTCCCTCCATTAAAAAAAAACCAAACTTCCTATTTTTAACCATCATTGGAATACAGAGAGTTTGGAGTAGAATTTTTGCACTGTTTAAAGGTTACCCAGTATTTTAGTTATTAGATTTAGCTAATAATCACTTTAATTTCCAAAAAAGGATATGTGTGCACTGTGTGAGAATGGTCTGGTTTTGAAGATAAGCTTTAATTCTGAAGAAGGTTGGCCAAATAATAGCTACTTTTTAATAGCATTCTCTTAATTCTTTTTACCTTAACCATGTTACCATGCATTCGCTTGCACTTAGATTATTGTTAATTTAAAAGAATTGCAGATTATGTATCATTACTTCCCTTCCCTCAGTGAACTCCTTTTACTATCAGTACAATCACTATCAGCATTCTTGTGATTTGTAAATTTTGATATAATGAAGTTAAATCTTCTACTTGTATCTTCTTACATTTTAAACTTTTAATGAGCATTCTTTTATATATCATGTGTATCAATTATGATATCAAGAATATACAATTGCAGAGAGGTACCTGACCTGTAATCTCCTGACTATAAAATCCTGTTAGTGTGTAACACATGATGACATCGTAAACTATGGCCAAATGGCAGGTCAATCAGCTGACAACAGGTCAGTCACAGAATCACAGAATCACATGCTGGCTGAGGTTGGAAAGGACTTCCTGGGTGCCATTTTGGTCAATGACCTGCCTAAGCAGGGCCACCTACAGCCAATTGCCCAGGACCATGTCCAGATGGCCTTTGAAAATCTCCAAGCATGGAGACTCCACTGCTTATCTGGGCAGCCTATGACACTGCTCAGTCACTCTCACAGTGAAAAAATGTTTTCTGATGCTCAGAGGGAACCTACTGTGTTTCAGTTGCTTCCCATTGCCTCTTGTCCTATCCCTGGGCACCACTGGAAAGAGCCTGGCCATGTCCTGTTTGCACTCCCCCCGCAGTTATACACATTGATGTAGTCCCCCTAAGCCTTGTCTTCTCCAGGCTGAGCAGATGAAGTTCTCTCAGCCTCCCCTCACAGGAGAAAGGCTTCAGTCAATCATCTTTGTATGATGTATGTTCATGTCTGTCTTGTACAGGTAGCCCAGAACAGGACTCAAGGTATGGCCTTACCAGTGCTGAATAGAGGGGAAGGATCTCCTCCCTCAACCTGCTGGCAACACTCCTAATGCAGCCCAGGGTACCATTTGTCTTCTTTGCCACAAGGGCACATTGCTGGATCATACTCAAGCTGGAGAGGTGGGCCCAGGTGAACCTCACGAGGTTCAACAAGAGCAAGTGCAGAGTCCTGCACCTGGGCCGGAACAATCCC
>JAAGNO010029065.1:0-21551 GCA_033439905.1 Ceryle rudis
TTAGCTCTTAACATTTGAGACTAAGGTCTTTATTATAAGGTTGCACAAGCAAATAAAAGACAGCACTAAATGAACTGGTATATTGTAGATGAAGCTGCTGCTATACATGCATGAAACCCATTTTACTCTTCCGGGTATTTTTCTTCCTCAGCAATGCAAAAACTGATGGCAAAAAATGAATGTTACATTATTAGCTTGTCAGAAAATTGGACGCTAATACAAGAGAAAACAAGAGCTGACATTTTCCATAATCAGATTCACAACTGAATAAAATTTAATTTTTATGGATCAATATCACCTTGTCTCGGTTTCAGAAATGTAGATGGAGAAAGGGAAGAGCTTAGTGTCTGCCTACCAGATTTTAATCTCCAAAGCATGAGACAGAGATGGAGACAAATCCATGTCATGGGGCTGGTTCTGCAGCAATGCTGTCAGGCAGCTTTGCCCGGACCATGCAATGGCAGCATCTCCAAAAGCTGTTAATATGGAAAAACCTTGTTGACACAGGAAAGGAAAAACTACATTTTCTGATAGTGTACTTCCTTCAGAAAATGTCTTTAGTATAACATTTGGCATGAATAAACATCTTCATGCTCAAACCAGTAAATGATGTGCATCTTGCCTCATTGATGTACCGCTGTTATCATGCTGCAGTCAAACCTGGCAGCTGTGGAGGGTCTGTAGGTGATCTGACCTTTATTTCTTTTGCATGGTTTCAGAATGGTGTCCATTGCCAGTGCCATCATTCCACACCTTACAAACTCCTTTTGGTTTTCATTTGTGTGTATGGTTTTACACAGGGGTTTATAACACTGCCTGGGTTGGCGTGTAGGAACTTTCCAGCATGCCATGGGAGAATACAATGCATTTTTTTCTTAAATTAGAAGGGTTTCACTGTATTAATCATGCATACTGATCAGACAGGGAAAGCTGGCTTAGTACAGTATGTCTCAATCAGTTATTATTTAAATAAGCAAAATTTATCACAGCTAGAGTTTATATGCCAAGGACTATGGAGTCAGAAATCTTTTCTTGTCTCTTTTGAGACTCTGGTGTACCCCAGCCATTTCCAACGCATTGTGTGATTCCGAGGGAGAGTTTGATTGAAGTGTATTATCCAGTAGAATCTGAGAGGTCAAGATGACTTTACAGATTGCTCCTGAATTAAAAGATTCCTCTTGAAAAAACATCATCCCATGGGTAGGATGCCAGCAGATTAGCTCTTCAATTACAAAAAGAAAAGAATAATCATGTGTGAAGCATTTAATGGTGGTCTGGCTTCTTAGGTAGTGTCAGTAGTTACCACCTGTCACCCTGTGAAGGTTCAGCCTAGGTAATCAAGGGTGCACAACAGCTTGTTAGCAAAGTATCTATGTGAGTGCTGACATTAATTCTGATTTTCCTCTCTTGTTTCCCCCTAGGTGGTTGTCAATGCCCTCGTGGGAGCCATCCCTTCCATCATGAACGTTCTGCTTGTCTGCCTCATCTTCTGGCTTATCTTTAGCATCATGGGAGTGAACCTCTTTGCTGGGAAGTTTGGGAAGTGCATTAATAAGACAGAAGGAGATATGCCTTTAGACTCCAAAATAATTAACAACATGAGTGACTGTATACTCTATAATGTGTCAGGCACATTTTACTGGACAAAAGTTAAAGTTAACTTTGATAATGTTGGTGCTGGGTACCTGGCTCTTCTACAAGTGGTAAGTGTGACCACCAGTAACTAACTGGCAAATGTTGCTTGTTCCCATTGTTAGTTCCCATCAGTTTAAAGGCTCAGGTTAACCTCTGTGTTTTTCTGGGTTTTTCAGTCTCGCCCATCAGGGCAATGCCTTTCCTCAAGTGTAAATGAGTCATATTGGGCATATTCATTTGGCCTAGAGGTATTTATGGCAGCTTCTGGTTTTAATTTGATTTTCTAGTGCATCACTAATATAGCCTTCTGGGAGGTGATTGGGCTATTGAGGTGAATTAAGGACCATTTTGTCAATATTGTAATCCAGAACAAAGATCAGTTCCAAGAAAGGAAAAGTCATGGACCAGGAGAGCTGTTCATGCAGACAAAGTGCCCTGGCCACCCTGAACATGGGACAACTGGGACCTCACTATACCCTGTTGGGAAAAAATGAAGTTGCAGTGCCTTCAGTTACTCAGACAAAGTTACTGCATAAAGCTGTAGTCATAGAGGAATCTTAATTTACAGTCATAGCGTCATAGAATTGTTCAGGTTGGAAAAGACTTTTAACATCATCGAGTCCAACCATTAACCTAACTCTGCCATGTCCGCTGTTAAACCAGGTCCCTAAGCACCATGTCTACATGACTTTTAAACACATCCAGGGATGGTGATTCAGCCACTCTCCTGGGCAGGCTGTCCCAGTGCTTGACAACCCTTTCAATGGGGAAATTTTTCCTAATGGGTGAGGACTGCTCACCTTGCATGGACATGTTTAAGAAGGACACCGATGCCTCTCATTCTCGTTCCTCAACTAATATCCACCTCCTAAACATAATCAGTCAGATTGCACCTAACTGTGAAGCATGGTGGTGATTAGATTACTGTAACTTTATACAGCCTGGTCTCTCTGGAAAAGTGACAAGAGCATATCAGAGACTGCTGAGGTTCAAAGCTGATGGCAATATTTGATCTATAAAGATAGAAGTAAGCATTTAACAGCCATTTTCATCAGCAAATGTAAAACATGGATAAGCAGGTTGTACTCACTGAGATTTATTGTGTTGTGACACGGCACAACCTAATGCACAGAGCCACATGAGACTCCCATCTTCTTGTCCAGGCTCTGCTGCTGGACTGCTGAGTGATTTTAGACAAATTGCTTTGTGTTTCAGTTCCATGAAGCCCTAATGTAAAGTAATGGTAAAGATACCTATTTCTGTTGTTTCTAATTTGCTCTGAAACCTAGTGATGATAGGGGCTGCATAAGCACTGGGGGTGTTTGCAGTGTTACATTTTATGTATGCAGAGTTCAACGAGTCCCTCACTGCATCCTTGGATAGGGAAGTTACTTTCTTGAACTGCCTGTAATGGCATTCTTTGCTTCTGGGATAAAAACTTGCATGCTGGCAGCTCAATTCAGTTGTCACATATAGACATCCACCCTTTGCAATGCAGTAGGATACTTCCCTGGGCCCCACTGAGAGTGCATGAGTGTCCTACAGGTCCCCATCAGATCTGCCAGCCCCTGTCTATCCCATGATGCAAGTTTGTTTTCTCCATGAAGTACTTTTCCTCTCTTCCAGAAATGCCTACCCTTATGTATTCTGTTCCTGGTACCATACACTTGAATTTTAGGTCTTCTGACCACTGTCCATCAACTCTTTGCTTCCAGACCCTCTGGAAAGCAGAAAGGTTAGAAAGGTTACAACCACATTTGTTTCTTTCCATGACAAAAAGCTGACTTGCTGAGACCAAGAGCTTTTATCTTTTGCGTGTAATTAGGATATTCAGCTCACCCGTGCAGGGTAGGTTAATTCACTTTGAATGTCTTTAATTAGATTTTCCATTCTATATAGTGCTTTCTTTGTCTTCTGTTTAAACATCCAATCTAGCTGAGCAAAAATTCCCAGGTTTAAAATATTGTGTCTTGCCTGAAACTTCTAATCTCCTCCATGACTGCGTAACAGATGCCTAGTTTGGTGAAAAAACTCCATCAATATAGTAGTTATTCCTTCAACGTTTCTTTTATAAGACTCAAGCTCCAGCTTTCTGAAAATCTGCAATTTTTTCACAAATTGGCATTGCCTAAGGAGTATCCTGAAGCATTTCCTTGTACTGTTCTGCAGTATCAGTTCCTGAGCAGTTGGCCCTGGTGATTCTGGTTGCATTCAACAAGTGGGACTGCCTTCTGTTGAAATCAGTGATGGCAGAAGAACCATAACTAGCCGTAAGGTGGATCTCAACACATTCATGAAGACACAGTCTGGTATTGCTGTTTTCCAGCTGAAAATGGACTTGATGACCCTTCAGGTTTCTTTCAAACCCATGATCCTGTATTGCCTAGCAGAGGAATAGATTTTCCAGTTGTAGAAGTACAAAAGAAGTGCCATAAATGTAGAGTCTGTGCAGGCTGGACAAACCGATTATGGCAGGAAGTGAGGGAGCCCTAAAACCTCGCTCAGCTTCTATGGCAGGTGCTGGCTGCTTCTTCCAGGAGGAAGGGCAGGAGCCAGATGCCATTAGGGATTGATTTTAACTTTCAACCTGCACCTGGAGCTCTTATATCTGCTGCTAACAACAGTCTTAGGCAATAAAGTGTAAAGATGACACCCACGGGGAAGAGTCCCAAACATCTGGATCTCCTTTGCCAGACTCCAGCCGAGAAGTGTCGGTTACAGGTGCACCTTGCCAAATATCTTCCATATGGGGTCACATTTCATGAGCAAACTACCGTAGGAATTGCAGGGGATCAGCTAACAGCTCAGCTCTTCTAAAGAGGCAGACACACTCATGCATCTTTGTGCACACTGAGACTGTGTACCTATGATGAGATAAGCATCTTAGAACCCTCTGGGATCCACAAAAGGAGCTTTTAAGTGGGACTTGTCTTTTGACTGTTGCCATTTTCAGCTGCTGCAACACACTCTTTAAGCAACTCTGAAGTTAGGTTTGGATGCCTGAATGTGTCTGAAAATCCAAACAAATCTGTCTGCCTAATGTTCTGTCTTCACTTCTACAGTATCCTTGAAAGAACTGAGGAGTTGCTACTATGGGAACTTCAAGGCTTACTACTCTCCAGAGGCAAACTTTCCGACAGTGTAGTTGAGAACTACGTGAAACTTCACACAAATACCCTTTGCTCTTTTCCCACCTTATTTAGGATCCATCCTGTTGTTCTGAAGATGCCTCTTTGAATTAGTAAGTCTGAGAAAATGTTCATGTGAAGTGGTCAGTCAAGTTTCAGGCTTCTCCAACAAGCTGCATCACAACAGATTGCTAAAAGAGGAGGTAGTCCCACTCTACAATGCCCCATTCATGAAGAAGAAAAGACATTTATTATCATGACTTTTTAACTTGCAAGGATGATTCACTGGCCTGGGGATTTAACACCTTTAGTCTACTGGGAAAAAAAATTATTGCTGCAACCCAGTGCTTCAGTAATGCTTTTTCTATATTCCCAGAATTGCTTTGCAGGTCACAGCACTTGTGTTCTATAAATCTGTATTTGAGATGAAAAAAGAAATATCTTAAATTTCCAATAGAAGTTTTGCATTTCCCTTGCAGAATCCTTCCCTCCACGTTATGATCACCACCACTTATTTCTTTGCAAAGTATCTTGAAATTTCAGCAATCTGTTGAAGAACACCAAGAAAACAAGTGGTCTCTCTCACGGCATCTGGCTTGCTTGGAAAAGCACTCACTGGATGGGAACAGACTTACATCTAATATGTCCTTCAACTCTTTGTCACTCTGGGACTCCAGATAAGGAATGGGAAGATAACAAAAGCACTCCTATACCAGTACAGCAATCAGGAGCTGTAGAGTTACATCAGCCCCCTCATGCCAGGTTTAAGTCATGACTGAGCTCATAAATCAGCTACAAAATGGTCATGAGATGGTAGCATGTGTCTGAAGTTACTGAGTTACATGATCTCCTGCACTTCTGTAAACTGTAATGCTAGATTTTATTTTCACTGTGGATGCAAAATGTGCAAGAAATCTGTGCTTCTGAACAAATCCTAAATTGCTAGATTTCTCCATATGTCCAAAGATGAGGAGTAAGCATTATTTCCATGAGGAATTACTGGTGGAAACTCAAGGTGACCAGAGGCAGTTCCCTTGGAGCCCATGCAGCCCAGGGCAGTGCAGCCCTCTGGGGTGCTCTGGTGGGTCCAGTGCTCAGTGTTGGTCGTGTCGTCTCTCCCCCCAGCAAATTCTTAACACAAACTAAACATAAACCAAATATTCTGTATAAAATTGCTGGTATGGCAAATGGAACAAACTGAAGAATTCAACAGAAAAACCAGCGGATAGTGGAGTTAGCATAGCCAACTTAAATATATGTGGTTTGGCTGTACTGGTGGTGGCTTTGTTGTAGCTTTCAGAAGTTTCTCTCACCCGTAATAATGCTTAAAGAAGTGTTTCAGAAATGTGAAGAAGTTGTTTTATTTTAAGGCACCATTTGGTTATACAATAAATGGTTTGAGGGCAGCTAGTGTGTTCCCACCTATCCTTCTCCCCACTAATTTCCTGCATTGCAGCTCTAACCACCAGTCAAATAACAAAATGTAATCCCATCCCAAAATGAGTTTATCGGTTGATAATCTCATCACATGACAATTTCAGTAGAAAATGGTGTTTCTCTGGATAGCTTCCAGGCAGGATAATATCACAAACACTTCCATGAAGATTTTGTCACTTCCTTATCCAGAGTGTAAGTGGTTACTAATTCCAGATAAATAATTTCTTTCCCCAGTGTTATATTTCTTTCATTCTCAGTATCTTTTACCCTCTGCAGATGAAGTGTCCAGGGAAGCTTTCCAGAAGCCCCATGGATTTTTAATTCTCTTACATCTGGGCAACTGGGAAAAATAGAAAATGACAGTACTTCATTCTCTTAATATTTATTTTTGTCAGATCATTTCATCTTCTGTTATCACTATAAGCCACCGTGCCTTGCAGTACAGCCTCTTGTCTCTGTACTACCCATTGAGGGGTAAAACAGCTACTCAAGAGAAAAGATTGCCTCACAAGTGTGAGAAAAGTACAGGCTAAGATTGTATTATTGTGTGCCACAGGGAAAGGATTTCTTATTTTATCCTGTCCACCATTCCTGAACAGCACTTTGAGCTGGGAGCTGCAAGTGACTGTAATGACACCAGAAAATCTTTCAACAGATTAGAAAGAGAACAGCAAGAAAATAGAATATTAGAACAGTTAAGGAGGATCAGTACAACAGGTTCAAATAAGGGCTTGTTTCAATAAAACTGCTGATGATTCCTGTAAATACTTTACATCTAAAGTGTGTTTTACCATACGGTACCATGGAATAGATTTTCCAAAGGGTTCTGATTTGAGGGGTTTAATCCGTTTCAACCAGTAGATAAAAATGAATTCAACCTTTCAAAATTTATTTTCTATATACTTTCATGAGAAATATTATTAACCTCTTGTACAACATTTTCCTTTGGCTCAGTAGCCTTCAGAGGGAAATGGGAAGGCAGCGTCACCTCCAGGAGTTAATTTAATCATAGAGTGAGTAATGGAGTATTTCTAAAACTGGTGGGTGTCCCTAGCTCAACACAAATGTCTGGGTTTTACATGGGAACCACTGGCTAATTTCTTATTAGCATTATCTGGAATTACGTGCCTACACACCGGGAGAAAATTCAACCTAAGTGTCAGTAAGATGCAAAAAAAAAATAAATATTGGGTGTGGGTCTTTCATGCATGCTAGTGTAAATCTGATTAAATGAATAAATCTCAAAATCCCTCATTATCTGCTCACACTGATTTTAAATCCAGGGTAAGTCTAAATGGGTCAGAAGTCAAATGAGAAACTAATATTAAGAGAATTAATATTAAGGCAATGTGGCTTAGGTCAGAGTTAGACTTAATGCCAGGTATGTTTGGCATCAGGCTGCATCTAATGAGAGGCAGACATTGAGAGAAAAGAGTCAGGGTTTTGCTACAGAATAGTAAAAATCACTTCTACCTATTTCTTCTAGGAGTGTTGTCACTGCCCTTTCTCCAGTAAAAGACACTGACATTTGTGGAATCCCTCACTGCTTAAACTATTTTAAAAAAATAAAAAAATAAACCCCTGATTGAAAAACAAATAAAATTTGAATGGTAAAGTAGAATGAGTTTCCAGGGCCAGGCTTGCAGCAGGGGTTGGTTGCATTTGCTTCTTTAAAGTCAGGTGTGATTTACCCTGTTTTAAAAGAGGGCAGAATCCAAACTTCAGAGGGATCCTACAACATAGTCACTGCCTGTTTTGGGTGGGATCCTCTCACCTGGTCTGAGACTTGTGTTGTCCTGTGTCACCATATCTCTTCATCACTTGAAATTCTTAATGTCAAAACTTCCAAAGATTTAAATGCCATGTTTTCTCTCCTTTTTAAAATCTCTTTTAAAAATCTCTTTTACAAACCTCTGTTTTATCCCTATAAGTGCAAAAAAAACCCAGTAAGCATGAGTGAGAGAATCCAGGAGAAAACCATTCTAGAATGATTTTAAATATCTAAATGAACATAAACTTGTGGATACAAATTGCTTTAAAGGAGAGGCAATTCATTAACTGTGAAGAACATCCTCAATATTGCATTTTGGAAACTCATCACAGAGATTATATCATCATTTCCAGATATACTTGTTTAATATGCTTAATTATGTATTTTGTGGGGTTTTTTTTCAGGCCACGTTTAAAGGTTGGATGGATATTATGTATGCAGCGGTGGATTCACGAGAGGTAGGTCACAACAAGGAGATGAATCATTTCCTTTTCCATTTGCTTTTGCAGCACTCATGGTGTTCAACAGAAACAACAGCAAAAAGATACGTGCAGGTTGAGACAGCAGCTGCAGAGCTTCTTTTGTTGTTGTTGTCGTTGTTGTTGTTGTTACTGAAGCATCATGACCCTGAGATTAAAACAAATGTAGCCTTCAGTTCTACACAACTGATTTATCTATTCATACTGCAGAACTCCCCACCTCCAGGGTGAGGTTGAGTCTAGCAAACATCTGAATTGTCATCTCTCTCTCTTCCACTCTCCCTGTTGGCTGATATATTTTCCAAGGATCTAACTTCTGATAATAGAACCTCTTTAAAAGAACTGGGCTTAAATTATATTCCCCTGTAACCCACATACTCAACCCTTCCTATATTTTCACCTTGAGCAAGTTTATTCTCTGCAACCAGCAGCTCCACTAAAGTTGGGTGGAGGAACTTCTAGCACAAAAAGAGGCTGGGGTGAGCTTCTAGCTCTGGCTTGAGATGTGCTGGAGCTCTGGGTGCTGGTGACTGCCCAGTTCTTACCTGCATCCTGTTCAGCTGTCAGGTTTCCTTAAAAAAAGAGAAAAAAAGGCTTTTCCCTTGCTACGTCACATGTGGTTTGTTTATTTTTTTATTGAAGGTCCCATAGTCTCCTTTCCCTCTTTTAATAATATTAAAGGAACAAGATGACACTGATAAATTTTGAGACAGATATCTGGTACTGGAAATTTGACGGGCTAAACTGAGTAACAGGAATGGAGCCCTAAATAGAGGAATAAGGGGTGGAAAGACCTCATGGCATCACAGGGGCCGAGAAGCACCTTTGCATAACATAGCTCATGGTGATTTATTTTTGCACTACATGTACACGAGTCTGCTGCTGAATGAAATGCATGGGTTACGCAAGAGAAAATACAGCATTTTGGGAAGCGTGAGTCCCTGGCATCCTAGTTAGATACCTGGAGCTGGTGGGGCAGATCAGAGCATTTTTGCCAAATGTGATCTGAGGCTATTGGGCTGCCTTGCTCAGTTCTTCAGCAAGAGATCTTAGTCATTTCCACCCTTCATAAAAGAAAAAATGTATTTCTAAACACAGTGTTTTTCAGTAGCATTTAATTATACTGCAATCATACTTTTGCTTTTTATAAGTACCATTAGTTCATATAAGATGAGAGATAATCAGGAAATTGCTTCTTTTCCCCTTCTGGCTTCAGACTGAGAACATTTTATAAGGATTTGTTCTGAAGTTGCACTTTCTGGAGCAGTGTGATTGCTGTGGTAAAGTTGTGAAATGGAGCTGAAATGACCATAGCATTGCAGATGCCAGTAGTAAACTTCAGACTGAGGAGCTCTGACTCTGCTACTGGGAGTTACACTCTTTTTCCTGTTCCATAATCTTTATTGCCAATGGACAGTTTTCTTTTAACTGCATTAATATTTTGATATGTGCAGAGATGGTGTCATTTTCCCATTTTCTCTTTTCCCTTCACAGTGTGAGGAGCAGCCTGAATGGGAATGTAATTTATACATGTACCTGTACTTTGTGATTTTCATCATCTTCGGGTCTTTCTTCACATTGAACCTCTTCATCGGTGTCATCATTGACAATTTCAACCAACAAAAGAAAAAGATAAGTAGTACATATACTACATGTCACCTTGTGATTGCTGCAGAGACCGGGGCAAGGGATAGATTTATAAGCTGTGGCTTTGCCATATTAGCCTCAAGATTAGCACTGCCAGACCAGCTGCAAAAGTTGCCCTGCAGGAGGACTCTCACAAAAGCACAGTTATTGCAGCCTCTAATGTCCCCATAAGATGATGATTCTTGAAAACACAGGCTGAGGGAATATACTCCCCACAGAAAGCAGTGAAGCAGCTCCATGCAGATTGGATCTTGGGCACAATATCTGCCACAGGGGCACAGACTGCCCTGCTGTCCCCCATGCTCAAATACCGCAGTCCTTCAGAGCCGTGCAGCCTGTTCTCCTCAACCCATGGCCACCCTGCCGCAAGGTGCAGCCAGGGTCAGGGAGGAGCAGCCTGTCCCGAGAGCTGTTTCTCACTGCTTTGTAGGCTCTAAATAAAGGACTGAGGTTCTTACAGTTTTTTCTCTCACCCTGGACCTACTTCAAGTGCAGACAAAATCTGAGTCTTGCTCTTCCTTGGTTGCCTGCACTGCTCTGTCTCCTGCCCTTTGCCTCCATGCGATGAGCAGCTCTTAGCACTGCATCTCATCAAGTTCCTCTTAGATATTTTGATGAAAGCTACATGAAAAGTGAAATAAGAAAATAGAAGAGGATGCAGTCCTGAACTTTGGATGGGAGCAGTGCAGCTCTTTTCATCAAAAGTAATAGCTTTGTTCTCACCTTATACTTAGGTGGCCAGGACATATTTATGACAGAAGAACAGAAAAAGTATTATAATGCAATGAAAAAGCTGGGATCTAAGAAACCTCAAAAGCCAATCCCAAGACCACTGGTAAGAATGGCATAATTCAATTGAACTTTGTGTAATAATTGAATCTTTATTTAATAGAATAGAATAAATACAATTCAATTTCCAGTGTAGGAAAGGTGATTGCTCCCAGATGAAAGCCACCTAGTATTTACATGTTTTGATTATGGACAGTATTTGCAAGTCCAGTGACCTGTGGCACAAAATTCCTGCTGTTCTGCAATATTGACTAGAAGTCCCATTTACATATCTCACATATGCCAGTGGCCACATGTTTGCATTGAATGAATTCATTGCCACAGTCCAGGGCTTTTTCCAGTATTTTCAAGAAACATTAGGAGTAAATGAAAACTCTGTCATACAACCATTGATCATCATCATCATTAAGTTGATGAAGTTCCAGTCCGAAGCAGTATATTGTCTTATTTTCTTCTACTTTCTGATCAGTTGGGAGACAATGATGCCACCCTTTTGACATGGTTCAAATTTCCTAACTAAATCTCCTTTCTTCCAGAACAAGTACCAAGGTTTTATTTTTGATGTTGTCTCAAAACAAGCCTTTGATGTCTCCATCATGATTCTCATCTGCCTTAACATGATTACCATGATGGTGGAAACGGATGACCAAAGTCAAGAAAAAGTGAATATCCTCCATAAAATCAACATGCTTTTTGTTGCCATCTTCACTGGAGAGTGCATCTTTAAAATGCTGGCTCTGCGGCACTACTACTTCACCAATGGCTGGAACATATTTGACTTTGTCGTCGTGATTCTGTCTATTGTAGGTAGGTGAACCTGGACTTTCACTCAGTTTCCAAACTTAAAAAGGCAGGCATAATTAGACAGTTAAAGGCTTCATGCAATAATACTTTAAACTCAGAGAATTGAATCCTAAGCATTTTTTTTTCATCTGTATTCATAACATAATACTGCCTAACGATCATTTGTGTGATCGGCAAAATGATGAGGTTTATCACACCACGGTATTGGCTTCAGTGTACATTCGGTGGATCATGGTGATAAAACACAGTCCAGAACTGGCACCATGCGTTTAATCCTGGTTCCACATAACAGCCAAAGACAGGAAGTAGAAAAGGCAGATGAAAAGAGCACGTGTCATTTGCTGTTGTTTTGCTTTCAACAGCATGAAGTCGTCCTTCAGGGCAGGTTTGGGCAGTGAGAATGGCTGTTCTCAGCTCTGTTGTCATTAGAGCTCCACACCCTCATATATCTGAAGGATGAAACAGAAAGACATCGTTTTATGTTAATTTGTGCCTTTTGCAGTTCTGCAGCCCCAACCAGGGATAGTATGTTAGGTATGACAGAAGGGCAGGTCAAATGTGAATTTGAAATCCTGCCAGCAGAGTTTTCATTGAAGTTGGAAATAAAATAGCAACTGGAAGATGATCAACAGATCCAGTGAGCAGAAGGAATTCAGAAATTCAGCTCTTCCAAAACAGTTTCCATTTTGAAGTAGGGAATAGGTGAATGAAAAAGTGTCGTGTTAGAAAAACAGAGCCATCTTCTCATGGACTGATGCTCCTGTTGCTCTAAACTCTCTCTGGGGAACTGGGGAACAAGCAAGATCCCCGTGCTGGAGGTCTCTGGTGCCCAGAGAGCAGCCTGTGCTTTGAGGGTCTTGGACCACCTGGATTTCACAAATTTGGGTCACCCAGGTAACGTAACTACCACGCAGCTGTCATTGGAGCCTTGATGCTGGACACTTTGAATATGCCCATAGCAGCCAGTTAACCAGAGCTGTCGCGTTACCCGTAGTGCTGCCCCATGATCAACCAGATTGTTTCAGTGTCAGAGGTCTTGGGCCATGCCAGTGAGCTCTCTCCCAAGATGGGCTGGGACACATGAGCTCACCATGGCTCAGTGCAGCCAAGGGCTGTTGGTTGTCACGAGACGATCTGCTCTTTCTGCAGGAAGAGTTTAGCTACAGGGATGCAAGCTCATTTCCTTCTAGTACAATCTTAGCCCTTAGTTCCCTCCCCAGCCCATCAGGGAAACTGGAGAATCTAATAAGAAACCAACCAAGTGGATTTCCAATAGAACCTGCACTGTTCTGGTGGTGCCTCAGAAATCTGACAGACTCAGCACACCAGTGTTTCAGGGCTGACTCGCTAACAGTTGAAAGACAAAAATATTATCACATCAGAAAACTTCTGACCAGCTGCACTCAGGATAACTTTCTCAGGTGAGATGTGGCCAAAACCTGCAGATATCTGTGTCCTATGTGAGTCGATCCTGATTTCTCATTCCCAATGAATAATCTTTCCCTTAATAAAACTGCTTCTACCATTGACACCTTTGCTCATAGTCTCAAAAAATTTGCATGGATTAAATGGGCAAGAAAACACTTAACGACATCACCATTCCCTCTATTGTGGGTCTGCCAATCTGGGGAACTGCTTATTGATTTTTTCCATAATCCTGACTGATTTAAAGGGAAGCCTGGGATTATTCCCTGTGTTCTAACTTGCCATTTGTGTCTTTTCTTTTCAAGGCACCGTACTTTCTGACATCATCCAGAAATACTTCTTCTCTCCCACACTCTTCAGAGTCATTCGCTTGGCTCGGATTGGCCGGATCCTAAGACTCATCCGGGGAGCCAAAGGAATTCGAACTCTGCTTTTTGCCTTAATGATGTCCTTACCTGCTCTATTCAACATTGGCCTCTTGCTTTTTCTGGTCATGTTCATTTATGCCATTTTTGGCATGGCTAACTTTGCCTATGTGAAGAAGGAGCATGGGATTGATGACATGTTCAACTTCCAAACCTTTGCTAACAGTATGCTCTGCCTCTTCCAAATCACCACGTCAGCCGGCTGGGATGGTCTTCTCAACCCTATTTTAAACACCGGACCACCGTATTGCGACCCAAACCTTCTGAATGCAAATGGTTCAAAGGGAGACTGTGGAAGCCCTGCTGTAGGGATTTTATTCTTTGTTACTTATATCATTATATCATTTCTCATTGTTGTAAACATGTATATAGCCATTATTTTAGAGAACTTCAGTGTAGCCACTGAGGAAAGTACAGAGCCTCTAAGCGAGGATGATTTTGATATGTTCTATGAAATCTGGGAGAAGTTTGACCCTGAAGCCACTCAGTTTATTGAGTATTCTGCACTTTCAGACTTTGCAGACGCTCTGTCAGAACCTTTGCGCATAGCGAAGCCAAACAAAATCAAACTCATAGCAATGGACCTGCCCATGGTCAGTGGAGACAGGATCCACTGCTTGGATATTTTGTTTGCTTTTACAAAAAGGGTGCTAGGAGAATCCGGAGAGATGGATGCCCTTAAAATACAGATGGAAGAAAAGTTCATGGCAGCGAATCCATCTAAGATCTCTTACGAACCGATTACAACAACTCTCAGACGGAAACAAGAAGAGGTCTCCGCCATCGTCATCCAGCGGGCCTACAGGAGACATTTGTTTCGGCGCTCCATGAAGCAGGCATCTTACTTGTACCGGCACAGAACTTTTGACAGCAGCATCCTCGAGGACGATGCACCCGAGAAGGAGGGTCTTATTGCATTCATGATGAACGAAAACTACGGCAGGCCAATAGACAAATCAGAATCTCTGTCCTCGACATCTTTCCCTCCATCCTACGACAGCGTCACCAGAGGTACGAGTGATAACCTCCAGCTGAAGATCACGGACTCAAGCAAAAGTGATGAGGCTATAGATTGTCTTCTCTCGCCAGACAAAGATAAAGAATCAATTGTTTAAATGTTTGTTTAGAATGCTTTAAAATATTGTTTACAGAATGTAATGCTGTAACTACACAACGATTGAAGCAGCCTTCTTATTAAAAATTAGTTGCAAAAGAAACAATGGAGTTTTTACCCTTAACTACAGGAGTCTAATAAGTCATATAACCTTTGACCCTGCTCTTTTTGACTTGGCTCTATATTTATATTTATATATGCACAGGAAGAATCTTTGCAGGGTCATAGCTGTTATATCAATGGTGTGACTAAGAATATGCTAGACTGTAAAACAGTAAACACATTGTATATCTATCCACAGATAAAGCCTGGCTGTATACATTCATTTAAGGTCTTACTCATATTAGTGTGTTTACTTATGGCGATGTATGACCTTGCATTCTAAAAAGAAAAACACAAAAAAATATCACAGCTGCTGTAGCAAAATGTAACACTTACTGTATATGTTGTGAATGGTCTTTCATAAATTTATTATATTTGATATTTTTTTACTTAAAAAAAAAAGGTCTCTTTTTCCATGGAGATTAATGATCCTTACACTCTTCATGATGAACTCTGAGTCAAGGTAATAGGAACTTGTGGGATCCCCATTGCTTGAAGAGGAAAGTTGTTGCAAAGTAACCTATCAAATTAACAACATTTTAACTGTTTATTACACCAAGCCCTCCCTCTTGGGCCTTGCAACTGCTCATCAGCAGAAGTAAAAAATATATTAACCAAAAAAAAAAAAAAAACCAAACCACCACACACCAAAAAAAAAAAAAAAAAAAAAAAAAAACAGAGAAGAAACTTATGTCAAAATATTGAGAGAAATGGCTTGTTCTATTCTTCAGGAAACTAGACAGTAATGGATACTGTTTGTAAAACTGTTAATAAAAGCACTAATTTTTTAGTATGTTTCCAGAATCTGCTTTGAATCAAACCGCAATCAAACTCGCCGTAGAGGTAGCGCATCACGTTTGTGTGTAGTGCTCCAAAGCACCATCTACGCTGGTAAAGTTTCTGTTAAGGTAGTGGGATAGGTTATGTTTTCCCCAGGAACACTGAGCTAAGCAGCCTTTTTGGAAACTTGGTGCATCAATATTATTCCAAAACTACTGTTCCAACTGCTATTACTACTGCTAGTACTACAGCTATGCCAATTGGACCGTGCAGAATGGCTGCGACAGTGTGAGCAAGAAGGTGGGAGAGGAATTGCCTCTGGATCTGTATGTAAATTTTGAGGTTTTGAATCCTTTCTACACAGTGTCCATCTTTCATTTTCTCAGACGGTACAGTTAGATTACTGGGGAAGGACAAGAAATACAGGAAGCAACAGAAAGAATCTACTAGAAAATAGATATATTCTCATTTGTGTAGGCAAAGTAATAGTTACAGTTGATGTGTCCATCAGCTTCAGGCCAAAGAAATGACAATGGGGTGAAAGGTGCATGTGTGGCAGTAGAAAAGTACTAGAGGTTTTATGCGTTACCATAGATTATTATTTCTTATTCAATTTTCAGCCTCAATAGAATGTGAGAAAGTATTTAAGGAATATAGAGACAAGTCCATCATTACAGACAAGTTCTTTCTTTTTCACCTTCAAACTGATTGTATTTGGGTTTGGTTGGACTTTGTGGAAAACCTTGAGATTTCTGTAATGAGCCATTGCACTTTAAGGAAGAGTAATAGTGCTTTTCATCTTGGAGAAGCAAAGATATCAAGAATGTATTTCGGGTGTATTGTCATTGACATTTAGTTACATCCCAGGTTGTAAAGGAGTCAAAATCCACATGGGGTTGGTAACAAGAATTGGAGCAACACGTCACAGTCGAGTTTATCTATGGCCATTGTTATCTGTCCTCTAAACAAGTCAGAACATGTAAAGACAACATGTCAAAAGGATGACAATGTATCAGTGTAAATACGGGCTAATATATTCTCTCCATTCATTGAGAGGTGTCTCAGGCATTCACTCGAGAGTGTTCTATCAGTTAATTCAGAGGATTTGCCATCAGGATTCCTGGGGTCTATTCCAGATTCTTACTACATGATTTTTAGGCAAATAATTTAACCTATCTGTGCCTCAGTTTACCCATCTGTAAAATGGGGATAATAATACTTACCTACCTCACAGGGATGTTGTAAGACTTTCTGGTTGCAAAGTGCTATAAGGGAATGAAACGTACTATATTAAGTATTATTATAATCATGCTCTTTTGCCCTTTTAACCCCATGTCTATGGTGTATAACATAGGGCTGTTCCTCTGGGCATTTTGTTGCCTTTAAATCTTGTATGTAATTAGATTCTAACTTAAGGGAACTACACTTTGTTCCTTAAAGTGAAAGCACTCTTTATTCTTTCCTCCCTCTCCACCCCTAACCCACCCCAAAACCCTAAATTGCTTAAGGCTTCTCAAATTAGAGAAACTTTATACAGATTCCCTGTGTATTTATGCTGTAATGTTATTCTGACTGTACATATCACCCAAAAAGAGTATGCGATTTTTATATTTATATGCATATATATATACACACATAGTATATCTATACATACATATGTATCTTGTGAGTTTATAGAGTGGCTGACACTCAGAGGACACGACTTACTGATTAAAATGTTTTCTTCTCAATGGGATTTATTGATCATTAGCAACGAGCTGCTGCCTATAATGAAACTGTTTAATTAGAAAATAGTACATTCATTACTTGCTAAACAAGCATTTACTGGCTGACAACTGGTAAAATTATTTTCCTTTCAAAGCTTTACTGTATTTTAAAAAAGAGGCAAATATACTAAGAGAACAGAGCTTTTCTTATGTGATTTTTTTCACATATATAAACTGTTCAAAACCCAAGGAAAAAAACAGCCTGCATTCAGCAGTGCAGTGTTGGTCATGCTGTTTTAAAACTATTTTAACCATTTGAAACATATAGTAGAAAATATTCAACTGATCTTAAGAGTCAGGCCCAGTATTGAACAGGATGTAAGGCATGATTAGCTGGTCACTGATGATACTAGAGAAGAGCTGTTCCTCTGGTCATTTCACCCTTGCGTTGAACATTTTCTTGGCATTGCTGTGAGACCCTCAAGTATTGGTGCAATTCTAAATGGTTCTGTCTTCTACCCAAAACCTGTAAAAAAAAAAAAAATCACAATGCAAAAAAAAATCTGCAAGAGGGTCTTAACTATAGATGTTTACAGTGCAACTTTCTCAAACTGAATTGTAAATTACTTTCAAAACCTTTGTAACTGGAAGGTTGGTTTTCTATTGGGTTTTCTATTTTGTGGCGCGTTTCTTTAGAGCTGAAGAGGGAATGGTATGTTTGTATGGTGTGCAGAACTCCCCTCAAAAACTTCAAATAACCTCACTTGCAGATCTTTATTAATGGAGCTGCTGATCCAAATCTAGCAACAATAACAACCCCCTGGTGCAGTGACTTAGTTAAAGACACTAACTCAGTAGTTGGCCCACACTGTCTTTAAGCATGGTGAGTGCTACCATTTTTTTCTGTTGATTTGTTCAATAAAGGCTACCACATGAATCACTTAAGCTACAAAAAGAGCAAGGAAAATATCAGCCAATATCATAGGACGTATTAAGCTGTTTGTACTTGGAAAAATTCAAGTTTATTATGTTTCTTTATTAAATAAATAAGGATAACAAACATTTCCTGTGCCTTTTTTTTTTTTTTTGGTTGGTTGGTTTTGGTTTTTTGGTTTTGTTTTGATTATTTTATAAACATTTATGTTATTATTTCTCTGATTTCTTTTCAATTCATTTATTAGGGAAATGCATGGTGGCTTTTGTTAGAAGGCTTGTCAATGAAAACTCCTCCCATTCATCTTACATTGTAAGGCTATTTACAGGGCATTAAAGGCTTGAGCCAAAGTGTGTTGAAATCGCAGAATTTGTGGGTACTTCAAATGAATTTGAAGCAGATCTGAAAGCTGCTCTTCAAAGACAGTAATTAAGAGGATGAGCCCAACACTGATATTTCAATGCATCCTGCTAGTTAGAATTGGCAGGAGGAGGAAGGGCTTTATTGGAAACATGGGATCCCACCTAGAGATTAAAAAAAACTATATATAAATGATATTTTCTTAATGGTAACATGGTCTTTCCAGTTAAGTTAGATTGATTTGCATTTTAATTATTATTATATTAGTTACATGTTAAAATCATACAAAACAAAGAGCAACATCCTTCCCAACACATGCATGTTTAATCCTGGAAAGAGCTTCAGAAAGGACACTTAGCTCTTATCAGCATTTTCTGAATCAGCTGTATCTTCAACCAGGCTATCACCAAGTTGGTTACACTGCTCGGATTTCCATTTAAATGTTGCAGAGTCCTAATCATATTAAAACAGAGCAAAATGGAGGTGGTTTTAAGTTGCAATGAAAAAGTCCACTTAGTCCTTTGAATTAGTTTAATAAATTCCATTTATAATCGTGTTTTCATTAACCTGGGGCAGTCTGACTTGTGGAAAATACTTTTTTTTAATTATTTTTAATAAGCATTTGTGAAAATGTGTCATATAATAATATGACTTCTAAGTAAATGTGTGTATCGATTTAAATCTGTCTGAAAAAATTTCAGCAAGATACTTTTGGTTGGAAGAAGGAGTTTTCTGAAATAAGAACTCTCTATAGAGACATAGAATCACAGAATCATTAAAGTTGGAAAAGACCTCTAAGATCAACAAGTCCAACTGTCAACCCAACACTACCATGACCACTATTATGTTGATTTTATAAAGCCACAGATATATTAAATCAAGCCTGTGTAAAGCCTGGGAGATCAGAGTCAGGGCCTACAATTTCCAGATTCATCTTGAGATTTTTTTAGTGATTTCAGTTCCTCCTTACTCTTGATGCAAATTGTCTTACTGAATACCAGGATCATTTTGGAAACAATTCTGTGCATAGTTAAACCAGCACAGGCAAACTCTCGGAGTTTTCTTAGAAAAAAACCCACACTTTACCAGTTTGCTTTATGTTTAAAGACAATGTTTGTAATCATCAAAAGTTGCTGTAGGAAGAGGAGAAATGAAAAATAAATGCTTTGCACCGTGAAGCCTCCTCTGGGTGATGATATTAAAGGGTGCCCATGTAAGTGTTGTGTTTCTGACAACAGCAATGCATTTTTCTGCAGTGTGCTGGTGTGCTGAGACAAGAGCTGAACTGGATTTAAAACGAGGGAAAACGGACAGGAGCACAGCACACATGCACAAAAAAAATACCAGATGCCTGCAAAACGGCTGCTTCTTCATGTCCATTCTCCCAGCGAGCTGTAAGGACTGGTCACACTGGGCCAAGAACAAACATGGAAATCCTTCTGAGTGTTTACATATTGCAAAGAAATAGCAGCCGTGTCAAAGGGAAAGCATGTGAAAGCAAATAGTCTAAAGGGAATAGCTATTGGCAGCGAGCAAAAAAATGCTTCAGAGTCAAACGTCACCGATAACCCCACGAGGGCTGGAGGTGTTGGGCTGCAGTGTGGCTATGGGTTTGTCAGCACCTCCGCCCAAGCTATTTTAGCCAGCTGACAAATAGGACTTTTGAGCAGCTCCTGACCCACGTGCTTGTGCCACGGCAAAGTTTCTGAGACCGCTGCTCCAGTTTGTTGTCCCTGGAGTCTCATTGCTTTATGTTTACTAGTGAGTTCCTGCCAGGCTGGGGCATTAGGGGGTCTTATTTCCTTAGAAAATAGCTACATTAAACACTGAACGCTTCCAGAAACCACAATCCAGTGCTCAAACATCACCACAGTGGCTTAAAAAGTGAGATGATTTTTTTTTTTTTTTTTTAACTCAAAAGGAACGCCTCTTGCTTTGGTTTGGTTTTTTGTTTGTTGTGGTTGTTATTTTGTTGTTGTTTTTTATTTTTATTACTCATTTTATTTTTATATTCCCAAAACATGTCCTGGTCATATTTCAAAGTTTTCTGGTTTTGCAACAACTATGTTAGGGGGGAAAAAAAAAAACCCACAAAACAAAACAAACAAAAAAAAAAACCACCCCAAAAAATGAGGCTTTAAGAGAAAAAGAACTAAGAATGAGACAGTTATGATAAAACCATGCAAAGTGGTCCAAAAAGGAGTTAAAATGTTCTCTGCTAAAAGGTGACTTGAACTATGTACCTGCATTTTAAAACATCTGCTTTCTGTAAAACCCCAGTTACTCCAAAGCCAAAGGGAATTCAGCAGTTGCCCTTAGGGGCGCCAGGTTTCCACCCTTTTTTTTCATATGGACTGTCCCAGTTACTCACATTTGTCTTAATTTTTAATCTTCCCAAACCAGCAGAGCAAGCACAACTGATTTTCATTTTTAGCTCGGGTTCAAGCTGTGCAGGTGATAAGGATTTCCACAGAGGATACAAACCTGGACTCACAGAGCCCAGTGCAACACAGGGCAAACTCAGCCCTTGGTGACATTGGTGACATATTGGAATGCAAAGGATTTTTTTTTCTTTCTCTTTCTGAGGACAAGCTAAGTCTTATTAGAAGGAAACCAGGAGCATGGTTTGTCTCAGCGATGTCCAAGAAGGAGAAAAGCTCACTAAATCATGCAGATCTGGCTTATTAAAATGTATCTGTGCAAGTTCAGTCAAGGAAAAGTTCACCCTAAGCCCAAAGCTGTTGTCTTTATACAGGTCCTTTTCTAGAAAAGAAATACATATGTTCACTGCAGATCTCTTCACGCCCTTTCTTTACAGGAAGTAACTGCAGAAGCTCCTGCAGAATTGCTGCATGGTGGCAGGTACTGCTCTGACCCCTCTCCCAGCAGACTTGGAAATAAAGAGCTCCAGGTTAGGCAGAGCGTACAGAGCGTACAGAGTTGCACTTTGGACTCTAGAAGAGGTAGTCTCCCCAAAGCCCTAGACATCCCTATCTTTATCCCTCTGCATCTTTA